>CAUYON010211105.1:0-11779 GCA_963573935.1 Arctocebus calabarensis | reverse complement strand
TGTCACCCTGGATAGAGTGCTGTGGAATCACAGCTCACAGCAACCTCCAACTCCTGGGCTCAAGCGAGTCTCTTGCCTTTGCCTCCCAAGTACCTAGGACTACAGGTGCCTGCCACAATGCCCAGCCATTTTTTTTCTTGTTGCTGCAGTCATTGTTGTTTGGCAGGCCCAGGCTGGATTCAAACCTGCCAGCTCAGGTGTACATGGCTGGCACCTTAGCCCATTGAGCCACAGGCACTGAGCCTGAATACCTTGACTTCTTGAGACAATTTTTGAAATGCTCCCTGAATTTCTAAATCCAACTTTTCTTCTATTTTATTGATCTTATTTGCAATCCAAATTCTGAATTCGGCTTCTGACATCTCAGTCATCTGTTTATGCATAGGATCTTCAGTTGTGTCTGCCGAATTGTTCCTTTGGAGGATTGATCTGCTCTGGTTGTTCATGTTGCCAGAGCTTTTTTGCTGATTCTGCCCCATGATTATTTGGCTCTGTTTGGCAAGATGAGCAGATAAGGATAAGTTGGGTTGGGGGTTCTAGGAGTAGTGATTGGCCAGTCCTTTGTGTGAAAGCTGGGAATCATGTATCTACCTGTTCCCTTAGAGTTTTGCCAGGACCTGTACAGTGCTACTGCCTGGGAAACTGGGGACCTTCTTGGTGTGGTGGGGTTAAGTGGCTCTGTCTTGTTTTCAGCTGGTCTCTGTCTTACCCTAGAGATACTCTCAGTTGAAGTCTGAGCTGTGGAGAAATACCAGCAGTTAGGTCACCCCGCCCCCCCACAGGCAATAATTCAAAAAGGAAAATTAAATCTTCCCACTACCACACACCCAGGGTACCACTTTGGATAGTCCTCAGGTGATTGGCCCAGTTGAAGAGGTCCCAATCAATTGTCCCAGTCAGCACTGGCCTCAGGTGGGAGTGTTCAAAAGGTCTCTGGCAAGTAGATAGCAGGGGTCTCCTGGCAACTCTAGTATTACTTGTTCCAGTGCTCTGTGAGATCAGAAGCCCCCCCCCCGAAAATAAATTAGTCTGGGAAGGTTGATGCCTCCTTCCCCACCTTGCACCTCTGTCACACCCAGTCACTGGTAACCCCGCAGGGCTATGATCTAGTTCCCTCCAATGAGCAGATGCTCTAGGGGTTTGCACCTGCCTGAGTCACAGGGAGATCTGAGTCTCCTCAGTCAGGCCACCACTCTCTGTCTCTATTCAGCAGGGAGAGGTGAGGCCTGACAACCTCGGGTGCTTGACAGGGGCTGGGGCGATTCACTCAGTTCCAGCCCTGTCCCTGATTGATATTGTTGACAGAACAGAACAACTTTGCTGAATTTGTTTTTGTCCCGGCTATTTCCCCCCTTTGTCTCAGCTTTGATCCCCTGAGGGCCGGGTGCATCTGAAACTCAGTAAAGCAGTCCTCTGGGTCAGCCCTGCCCTGGGTGTCTGCTGTCTCTGCATGTGTATTCTAATCCCTGCCACCCAGACCAGTTTCACCTCAGGCATACCCTTTACTCCGGGAGCCTGCACTCTGTCCCAGATCTGTTCTGCCAGCAGCTGCCACCGGAGAAGCTGCCTGGCCTCCATGGGTTGCCCAGAGAGATTGGGAGTGTTCCTTCAAAATATCCCCAGTGGTGTGAGCCTCACTGTTACCTCCCACCACTGCTGGTGCCTCGGGGTATCACCTCTCCACCAGCTGATTATCTTCTCCTTACTCCTGAGCAGGAAAGTCAGCACAGCTCAGTAACAATTTATGCCCTGTCTACACCCCTCGAGAAAAGGCCCAAGAATCTGGACTCCAGGGGGACAGGCTTCCAGGCCTCAAGGTGAGAGTGGAGGGGAGTGCCAGGAGTTCAAAACTGCAGGTAAAGGGTATATACAGTTTTATACAGTTTTATGGCTGGCGGGAGAGTGCCATGGCACCCTAGTAGGGGAAGAAGGTCTCTCCCATGGGGTAAAATGGGAGGACATTTGAACGCTGCTCGATTGTTTGTATGGTATGGAGTATACTGCAAGCCGTTCTCATGGGGGAGGGGACTCCTGTCCCCTCGGCGATGGATTCTGTACCTTTTGTTTGTATCCTTGGGGTCGCAGGTCGCCTCAGCAGGATTAATGTGCATTCTTCGACCTTTTCTTTTGGTTCAGATGTGACCCATCAGCTTTCTTGCTAAATTTCTGTCCTTTAACTCTCTTTCTGGATGGGAGCCTCTGTGGAAAGCTGGCTACAGACTGCCATCTTGGCTCCACCCCCACTAGTTCTATATTTTAGATGTTTGTTAATTGAAGAAATTGTCACAGGTGTCATAAGGAATCACACCTTGTGATTTCTATGGTGATTTTAATAATGGAAAATGAAGTGGCAACAACAGATCCTCAAAATTTTGAATTTTGTGAGATTTTGATGTAACTTGCACCTTTGGTGTTATCAACACTTTTGCATATCTGTGAGTTCTTCTACCTAGGCTTTAAAAAAAGATTTATATTTCCCAGCTAACATCTGGGAAAGGCAAATGAATTTTTAAAAATAGAGAAAAGGACATAGAAGAAGGAAACCATTTTTATTTTTAGACAGAAGTCAGATTAGTTTTCTAGATTCAGGTCTAAGAGAAATTCCTTCTCATGTGTTAAATGCTACCATTGTGATGAAGTGTATTTTAACAATCTGACAAGCAAACATCTTAAATACATACTGTAGGCCACTTAGCTCTAAATTTTATGAGATTGAAATGACACACCTTTCAAAAACATTACCTCTTTTATTGGTATTCTCTTTTCTTTTCCATTTGATAGCTGGTCAATAAATGGAGAACAGTAGAAATGAGCAAAATGCAATAGTTACATGCAACATTTTGTGAAAATATGCTTCAGAAACTAGATTACCTTTTATTCACAATATACTTTTCCTTCAAGGAATTCAAAGAATTTCACAGACATCTTCCTCATTCATTTCCACAGTTCTTTGGAAACTCAGCAGTTTGTTTTTTTTTTTTTTTTTGGTGAGACACAGTCTCCATTTTATCACCCTCAGTAGAATGTCGTGGCATCACACAGCTCACAGCAACCTCCAGCTCCTGGGCTTAGGTGATTCTCTTGCCTCAGCCTCGCCTGTAGCTGGGACTACAGGCACCCGCCACAACACCCGGCTATTTTTCTGTTTTGCAGTTTGTCCGAGGTCAGGTTTGAATCTGCCACCTTCGGTATATTGGGGCCAGTGCCCTCCTCGATGAGCCACAGGTGCTGCCCCTCCGCAGTTCTTTGATGTAAGGAAAAGATGAAAGAATCTCATGTCCATAGTACAGACAGAGGTTTAGGGGAAATGAAGGATGATAGCCAGAGAACCTGCCCAGATGCAGAAGTCTGAACAAAAAGCATTTATTATCTCATATGGGCCCTGTGCCTTCCATCACTAGACTCTCCAGAGTTTGAGGCTCTGAGGGCAAACTTTATTTGTTAAACACTTACATGACACCACTTGTAGCCTGGCACTATTCCAAGTGCTTTCCAAATATCAGCTTATTTCATATTCCTAAAACTCTTATGAAGTGAGTGCTATTATTTCTATTTCACTGATGAGTGAACTTAGGCATAGAGATAAATGACTTGCCCAGGGCCATAGCTAGTCAGTGGTGGACCTTGGGTCTGAAAACTGCAAATCTAGCTCCTTGGTCTTAAGGATTACACTGTATTATCTCCCATGCTATAAAGTAGAGGAATTCTCACTCTTTTCATTTGAAAGCCAGTCTTCACTAGGATTTTATGTTGTCTGATGTGTTGGAACATATTTTTTGACATGGTAATTTCTGTCAAAGAAGGAATTCAATAGCTTGTGTGTGTGTATGTGCTTGTGTACACACATATATAGAAGGTACCAAAGTACCTCTTTTTTCTTTTCTTAAAATGTGTACACACGGGCAGCACCTGCGGCTCATTGAGTACTCAGGGCACTGGCCCCATATACCGAAGGTGGCAGGTTCAAACCCAGCCTCCGCCAAACTGCAAAACAGAAAAATAGCCAGGTGTTGTGGTGGACACCTGTAGCCCCAGGTACTTGGGAGGCTGAGGCAAGAGAATCACGTAAGCCCAGGAGTTGGAGGTTGCTGTGAGATGTGTGACACCATGGCCCAGTAAAGTGAAACTCTGTCTCTACCAAAAAGAAAAAATAATAATAATAAATAAAAAGGTTTAAAAATGTGTACACACACCTTAAATGTGTGTACACATTTTAAGAAAAGAAAAAATAATCTGTATTAAATTTGTAGTGCTCAAGTCACATTTGGCTTCTGCCATTACATGAGGTGCTTGCCAGAACTTGTATTCACCTTTTGTTGTCAGTATACACTGAGTATTTCAATTTCAATACAGTTTTTTCCTCCCTTAAAATGTGTATAAATTGTTTTGGGGAGGTACCCTCTGTATACTCACATACATGTATGAAGCTGGATAGAAGTTTACAAATTATAAATTTATATTCCCTGAGGCCATTCTGCTTGAGACCATCACCCTTTTTGCCCATGCTGGGGGAAACCTAAGATTGTTTATTAAATTTAACTCCATCTCATTCAGTATAAAACTATCACTTGAGGGTAAATAGTGGATTCAGATTCACATTCCTTCTCAAGGCTGAACCCCCCCTCCCCCCCACACACACTCCTTGGGCACCTGGGTGTAGGTTCCCTGCAGGCTCCCTTGCCTACCAGTAGATGGCTCTCACCCTGCTGGGTCTGTGGCCATCTCTGTGATGTCCAGAGTGAATAGTCCTGCTGGAATTTTGGATGTTACTACTGAAGGTGAAGGTCCCTGCTACAGTCTACAGCCTTCAGTCATAAGGTCCTATGCCCTGCAGCTTCTCCTTCTTGATGCCCAGGCTTCTCTGTCTACCAGTTATCTTAGCATTTTCACAGCCCCTGCAGGTACATGTGGGTCCTACATAGACTATGTTCCTCTGGGGCTGCTAACTCCACTTGAATGAAGCACTCCCTAGAAAGCAGATGCAGGGCCACTGCCCTGTGCAGGACTTCTTGGGGTTCCCTATAGTCTCCTCTGACATAGAATCTCCAGTGTTCTTAAGTTTCTCAAAATATAAGATATAAGGAGAGTGGGCTCCTTATATCTCTTCTGGGAAGTTGCCACCCCACGGGATAAACCAAGACATTTGCATCTCATCTTTTGCCCTCTCTCTCTTTCTCCTTTAAATATTTACCCCTTGTCGAAGTTCTTCCCTTCTCTATGACCCAAGCTTTGGCTCTTCTTCTGTAAAGAGATGGTTTCAGAATTTAGAAAATATCTTTGTCCCCCAAGAAAGCTCTACTTTCAAGATTATTATCTTCATCATGGACTTCAAATCAGTTTGAGACTTAAAGTGGAGCAATAATTCCTTTGATCTCAGTGGTGTCTGCCTTCTCTCTGAAGCAAAGAAGGCCATTGCCTCAACATGCAGGAAGTCACTCCGCAATGTGATTTACCAGGAATGACAAATAGCATGCCTTGATTCAAGTGCTGATATTAGAGAATAATAAGCCTTCAACTTAAAAATCTTAATTATAGACTACTTATAGGAGCAGACTAATATTATGGGTAAATCTACCTGAATGGGCTCTTTTAAAATATCACACAGTAAACCAATTCCACACCCCTGCTTCCCATCTTTCTTCTCAAGTGCACTCTGTCCTTTGTGCCCCGTAACCAAAATATTTTTGTAATATGCTTCTTCTCTGTTTAAAATCCTTTGACATCCCATGACCTTCAGCATTATGTTCAACATTCTCTGTGATCTGGGTTCTAAGGCATCATCAGCTTTACCTGATGCCTTCTCTCCCCCACTCCACTCTGTAACCCTCTCACATCGCATCCTATGCCCCTGTGGCCAAAGAGCCGAATTACCTGCAGACGCCCTGGGTCTTCCTTGGTGATGGCTTGCACCTGCTGTCCACCTACTGTGAACAGCTTTCAGCCTCACCTAGGCCATGTGACTAATTCTTCAAGATTCAGCTCCAGTGGCATCATCCTGGGGAGATTGCCCTTACAGCCCCTACTTCTAATCTATCAGATGAACCTCTATCCTGTCAGAGGAACCTCTATCCTACCATTTAGCAAGCTATTGCTTAATTGTGTGTTTATCTCTAAAATATTTTATGCGATCCATATATCTTTCTTTTTTGAGTCTGACTCTGTTACCCCAGCTAGAGTGCAGTGGCCTCATCAGAGCTCACAGCAACCTCCAACTCCTGACAGGAGTTCAGGAGATCTTCCTGTCTCAGCCTCCCAAGTAAGTGAGACTACAAGCATTGTGCCATAACACCCAGCTAATTTTTCTATTTTTTAGTAAAGATGAGATCTCACTCTTGCTCAGGCTGGTCCCAAATTCTTAAGCTCAAGTGATCCTCCTGCCTTGGCCTCTCAGAGTGCTAGGATTATGGGCCTGAGCCACTATGCCCAGTCCCACATATCTTTTCTTGTTTTTGAGACAGAGTCTCACTTTGCTGCGCCCAGTAGAGTGCTATAGCATCATAGCTCACAGCAACCTCAGACTCTTAGGCTCAAGCGATTCTCTTGCCTCAGCCTCCCAAAGTAGCTGGGACTACAGGCACCTGCCACAGTGCCCAGCTATTTTTAGAGACAAGGTCTCGTTCTAGCTCAGGCTGGTCTTGAACTCATGAGCTTAGGCAATCCATCTGTCACGGCCTCCCAGAGTGCTGGAATTACAGGTGTGAGCCACTGTGCCTGGCCCCACATGTCTTAAATACTATCATTTTCTGCAATGAGAATGCATTTCAAACTATGAATCTTGTTAATCAGCAAGTCACTAATTTCATCATTATAAAAAACAATTTCTGACCTTCACTATTCTATTTGGTAGAGCATTGATGAAAATACAAGCACTTGTTGTGGCCCTTCCTGAGGTAAAGCCAGTTAATCACCCCAGGAATACAGGCTTGATTAGGACAAGTGACAACACTTGTAGATGAGGTTTGAACCAACTAGCACATCTGCATTCACACCTGAAATGTTTAAAGCAATTTGTAGACACAAGCACATACTCCTTGAGCTATTAAGAACATCTGTTCCAAGGAGTGAGCTTCTGCTATTGCCAAAGCCTCTGCTTCTGGAATGACTTCTGGAGCAGTCTTGGACTAAGTATAGACCTAGATCCTCTAACCCACTCCATGACCTCTGTAGCACACTTTGCCTTAAAATGATGTTGCCCATAAGGCTACCACCAACTCTATGGTAACTTTGTGAAGATTAGAAAAATATACTCCTTCCTCCAGCTGGATGCATCAAGTGCCAAGCACTTTACTCAGTGAGCAGGGAGTGAGCTGGATTTGCAAGTCTACTCACTGCCGTCCGTGGCCAGGTACCCTGTGTAGGGTGGAAGAAATAGCCTGACTGTCAATGTACAGACTCCCATTAAATCTATGAAAATCAGTCCCTGTAGCTTTTCCCTTCAGCTCCTCATCTTTTACAATTCTCTAAGTGCATCCTCACCTGCAAAACACATATGGTACACACATCCTAGTAAAATGTAAAAAAGCAATTACTCATCTCCACATTAACAGTCATTCAGGCAAATGCTGGTCTCAGTTTATAGACAGCTGAGAAAGGCGGGTCTTCCCTTCCATCACCATACCCCTACTTCCCCCATTCCCTTGAAAGACAAAGCACAAGCTTCAGAGAAAGATGATTTAGCCTTGGGACTATTTATATGATTGAATTAGAAAATTAAAAACTCTACTTCACATAAATGAGACCAGGTATCAGGATGCTTTTGACAGGAACAAACAGGAAACCTATCTCAAAATGACAGCAATTATAAGGAGAATGTATTATCTCACTTAGTGAGAAGTCCTGAGGTAGGGGAGCTGCAGGGCTGATTAGCCCAGGGGCTTAAACAACATTATTAAAACCCCAGATTCTTTTCACTTTTCAACTTTGTCATCCCCATCATATCAGTTTATCTCCCCCCTGTGTTACAAAATAGCTGCCAAATGGCTGCCATTGTTCCAGTCTTCACCTACAGACAAGCGTCTAGAGAATAAGAGAAATTTTTGTAAATATGCTTTTTTGGGGAAAAACCCTAGAATCATGAGTTTTTATGTGAATTAGCCTCTTTCCCTAGGAGAGAACCATACTCAAATATTTCTCCTCTAATGCCAACTTCCCCACTTTTCATGGGTAATAGTAGGAGAGGAAAAACTTATGTGCCCTTGTCAGTAAGTCAGTGTTGTAGAAGGTGGAGAGATGACAGTGGGAGATAGAGTAATGAAGAAAAACTGGAATAAACCACCTGCATTGGCTTCCTTTGAAGATTAGAGCTAAAGCTCACTTTTGGGAACTCTCTAAGGAGGGTCTAGAACTCCGCAATTCTCCTATACACTCAGGATTCATAAGAACAATGGTATTTTTTTTTAAGCTAATAAGACCACAGGATAACAGGAGATCCAAGAGTTCACGATAGAAAGGAGCACTGTTTGTAAACCTCATGCTTTATAACAAGGTCTGTTGGATCAGTGAAATAGAATAGCATAGCAGCTATGAAAATGGGCTCTGGAGGCTTACATTATTATTAGCTTTAACATTTTGGGAAAGTTACGTAATTTTTTTTGTGCCTCAGGTCCCTCATCTTTTTTCATCATTATTATTTTTTATTTTAATATATTAAGGAGGTACAAATGTTTTTGTTACATATAATGTTTAAGTCAGGGCTTTTTAGTGTGCCTGTCACCAGAATGGTGTTCACTGTATTGATAATAAAAATCATTTGACCAAAAAAAAATATGTGGTCTTTGGCTCCCTCTCCTCACAGATTTCTCTGCCAGTTCTTTGCTAGAATTCTGTTTCGTGCCAATCTCAAATCACTCACCCCTAGGGGAACAGGATTGCCAAGACTGGCTTTGGGCAATGCCACCATTCACCCCTGGAGCTGGATGAGGAAGGAAGAGGAAGGGTTTCTGTGGAGGTTTGCAACCATGAGAGACACACATGTGAGGAGATAAGTGAAGTTCAGCGTGGCTGGTGTGGCAAGTGCAGAGGAGGGGTACAGGGGCATGTCACACTGTGTTGAGGAGTTGGCCTTTATCCCACCTGTCGCACTAAGAGATTTAGTATCCACTTGTAGAAATAGTCCTGAAACTAGAATCTTTACTTTAAATCAAAATTGCTTTTCATTTACCACTGCTCTCCGCTGCATATCTTTTTTTTTTTTTTTTAGAGACAGAGTCTCACTTTATCGCCCTCGGTAGAGTGCCGTGGCATCACACAGCTCACAGCAACCTCCAACTCCTGGGCTTAGGCAATTCTCTTGCCTCAGCCTCCTGAGTAGCTGGGACTATAGGCGCCCGCCACAACACCCGGCTATTTTTTTGTTTTGCGGTTCAGCCAAGGCCAGGTTTGAACCTGCCACCTTTGGTATATGGGGCCAGCGCCCTCCTCACTCAGCCACAGGTGTTGCCCTCCACTGCATATCTTCTGAGGATGCGTTAAGTAGAGAAGGATCAATGGAGCTGGAAAATATTCTTCTTAGCAAAGTATGCCAAGAATGGAAGAAAAAGTATCCAATGTACTCAGCCCTACTATAAAACTAATTTATTGCTCTCATATGAAAGCTATAACCCAATACAGCATAAGAATTAGAGAAAGGAGCAATTGAGGGGAGGGGGAAGGATGGGTGGAGGGAGAGTAATTGATGGGTCCACACTTACCGTGCATCTTAGAAGGGTATAGGTGTAACATACTAAATGTAGAATATAAATGTCTGTACACAATAACTAAGAAAATGCCATGAAAGCTATGTCAACCAGTTCAATGAAAATATTTCTTTTTTTTTCTTTAATTGATTAATTTATTTATTTGGAAGGTGAATGAATGTATCAATGAACAAACACAGTCCCCTCCAGGGCAAAGTGAATGAATGCATCAATGAATGGACACAGTCCATTCATGGAATTGAGGCCCAGGAAATTCACATGAAACTAACCTAGGCATAGGGAATGGGGGTTCCACATTTAGTCCCAAGTGCAAAATGAAGGAGACACCGAGGCACTGGTGACTCCTCAGCAGTTGTCCGGCCTTTTTGGCTATTGGAGCCTCCAGTGGGGTCGATGAAAATATTTCAAATTGTATATAAACCCAGCACATTGTACCCCAAGATTGCATTTATGTACACAACCATGATTTAATAATAAAAAAAATTAGAGAAGGATAAAATCACTTATCTAATGCTTCTGCATTGCCTCTAGGGACCTCTCTGCAAAGTGTCAGTGAGATTATCTGATGAAACCACTCATCACAACTCTCCCGGGAGACCCAAATGCACACTTCTTCTGGAGGCCATGGAGGCAATACCTGGACCTGAGCAGTGGTGAGCAGCGGTCCTAATACAGGAGACCCTCATCCTGTGGTGTGGGTATTTCCTGTCCTGTCCTCAGGCCACCCCCAGGCCTCTCTCCTCACTGAATGCCGCTGTTCAGGTAACTTCAGGAAGCATCCGCATTTCGCCCCCAAAGAGACTCACATTTTCCCAAATTAAACTTCTCACCCCGGGTAATTTTTATTTTCAACCCTCTTTAGGCCCTGACCTGTGACTTCTAGTCTCTACACATCACTTCCTATTTTAGTATAGATTGCAAATGTCAAGGTAACAATGTGTGACTTTTTTCTTTCTTTCTTTTTATTTATTTATTTATTTTTTGAGACAGAGTCTCACAATGTCACCCTTGGTAGAGTGCTGTGGCGTCACAGCTCACAGCAACCTCAAACTCTTGGGCTTAAGTGATTCTCTTGCTTCAGCCTCCTGAGTAGCTGGAACTACAGGCACCTGCCACAATGCCCGGCTATTTTCTTGTTGCAGTTGTCATTATTGTTTAGCAGGCCTGGGCCAGGCTCAAACCCACTAGCCTTGGTGTATGTGGCTGGCACCCTACTTACTGAGTTACCAGTGCTGAACCTGTGTGACTTCTTTTCTAGAGATCTGTTGAGGATGATAGAGGAGATAAGTGTTGCCAGATGACCTTCTGAAGTCTACAGGAGCATCCACAGAGAGGGAATTCACGTCCACCAGGTTGGCCTCTGAGTAGGAGAAGAAAATAACATCTGCTCTGATGCTACTATGAACCAGTGTCTTTACAGCCTCACAGAACTGACATGGGGTATTGTTCCACAGATGTGGAAACTGAGTCTGAAAGAGGTTAAGGAACTTGTTCAAGGTAGGATTTGAGCCTAGGTTTGCTGCCTCTAAAATCTGCCCTTTAACCAGTGGATTGTGCTAGGCCCATGCAGGGGTGAGGAGGGTTAGTGTTTTAAGATTATTGTGATAAAAGGCCACTGACCTCCTGGGGCCATGTCACAGTTTCATCTTGTTCCTGATGGGAGCAGCCAGGAAGATGGGGCAGGTAAGTAGGGGAAGTGGTGGTGGTGGGGACACAGGGAGCAGGGGGCCAGCAGACCCTCTGCTCCTTTTTGCTAATCACTATTTAGATCAGCTGCTCTCTGGGACTCTCACTTTGGGCCTCACGTTATTATTATTATTATTATTATTATTTTTTGAGACAGAGCCTCAAGCTGTCACCCTGGATAGAGTGCTATGACATCACAGCTCACAGCAAACTCCAACTCCTGGGCTCAAGCGAGTCTCCTGCCTCCGCCTCCCAAGTAGCTGGGACTACAGGTGCCCGCCACAATGCCCGGCCATTTTTTGGTTGCAGCCGTCATTGTTGTTTGGCGGGCCCAGGCTGGATTCGAACCTGCCAGCTCAGGAGTACGTGGCTGGCGCTTTAGCTGCTTGAGCCAGAGG
>CAUYON010211096.1:0-91767 GCA_963573935.1 Arctocebus calabarensis | reverse complement strand
CCCCCCCCCCCCCCCCCCCCCCCCCCCCCCCCCCCCCCCCCCCCCCCCCCCCCCCCCCCCCGCCCGCCCGTAGCCACGGGCTGTGGCTTTTTATGAGGGGCTTTATCACAAGAAGAGTAGCTCTGGATGTCTCTTTATTATCTCCAGAGCTGAAACACTCCCTGCAGTAAGACTTGAGCAAGTCCCTCTTGCCAAAGGGGCAGTCAAAAGCCCTGGAAGACTGGCTGGAAGGAGGGCAGAGGTGTTGGTCTTTAGTAAGCGTTGGCCTGTCCAGGATCCCAGGCCAGGCTCCATATGTAATTCATGAGAGGAGCCTGACATCTATGGCAGCCTTGGCCAAAGAGATATTTGTCTCTCAAAATATTCCTCTTGACAAGGGGTCTCTACTAAATCTAGAAACCCTGAATTCTACGTCTCTCTCTTGGGTGTGTACCATGCCCTTTTTCATGCTAAGGTCCTCAGATTTCTTATGGTGAGGAAGCCATTTAGCCATTCCAGCGTTAGTCAATCATGGAACCTAATTTTCATGGTCCTCCATTTAGCGGTCCCTGGGAAACTCCCTTTGAGAAACGAAATACAGATAAGAAAGGCAGAAGTAAACAATTTTCTTCCCAAAGTGCAAGGGGTTAGGACGGGAGGTGTATACACGGGACATGAAGAATTCGACATTTGCTGTGTTTTCTGGTTTGCTTTTTATTTCCACGGAGTGAGTAAAACACCGCTGTTATCGTTGGTGTGTAAGTGTATGAGACACATTCCCTGCTCTTTTCTTGGGGCGGCCACAGACATGTACGTGCATGTATATACGTGCGCACGCACACACACATTCCAAGATAACCAGCCCTGAGAGGGAGGGATGGGGATTTGTTAAAGTACACAAAATCAGAGCTAGATGGGAGGCATGCCTTCTAGTGTGTGTAGGGAGACTGCCGTTAGCAGATTTTGTATTTTCAAACAGCTAGAAGGGGGATATTGAATGTTCCCAGCACAAAGAAATGATAAACCTTTGAGATGATGGCTCTGCTAACTATCCTGATCTGATCACCGTACATTATGCGCATCAAAACATCACTATGCATCCCATGAATGTGACGATTATTATTGAGCAATTAAAACATTAAAGAAACTAAATTAAAAAACAATCAGAGGGAGGGTTGGTGGAGGGTGGAGTGGAGACGAGGGGAGGAGAGAGAGTGGGGGCTGGTGGGTGGGAGGAGTTGGGGGGAGTGAGGAAGGAGGGCCCAGGCGCAGGGGGGAGGCTGCCTGGCCTGTGCTGTCTCCAGGCTCAGGCCCACTTTAGCCGCCCCCATTTGCTTCTTCCCATCTGGGGGCAGCAGAGCAGCCGGGCCCTGATTGAGAATCCTGGCGAGGGTGGGGTGGGAGCAGCAGCCTCTAGTCCCCATGTGGAGCCAGCCAGGGAAGGGTCAGGTGCCCCCTCCTCTGGGGACACTCCCTGCCTGCAGCAATGCCAGGGAGCTGCAGGGCCAGTGGAGCGGTCATCCTAATGTGTCGAGGTCCTGTTAGTCCCGGGCCCATGCGGAGGGCTGAGGGAACGCAGCTCCGGGCGCTGTTTGTCACTAGTGGCTGTCTGATGCTCTCAATCTCCCATCTTGGAGACCTCAGGCTAGGCTGCGGGAGTAGGACAGAGCCTAAGAGTGCCACACGTGAGGGCCAGTGTGTGTCCCTGATCTGGGATGTGTTTCTGTGTGCCTGAAGAGGATGTGACACATGCAGGCGTGCCCAGCCAGCAGGCAGCACCTGTTTAGGGACACAGCTGCAGCCGCGATGATGGGCGTTCTTGGCCGCCTCATGGCTGCCCACAGCAGCTGCCTGGGTGTTTCCCCACGTTCCCAGTGTGATGCTGATGCTGGGACATCCTGGAGGGGCTGAGGGAAGAGCTGCCTAGGGCCTCCTGGGCTCCTAGGTCAGCCAGGGCTTGCTCCGTCACTGTCACACACAGCCCCGCGGCCTACACGGGCTCGGCTTCAGGGAGCCGATTGACTCCTCTGTTTTGGTGAACAGTCCAAGAGGCAGAAGCAAATTTCACAGCCAAGGGCTCCAAGTCAAATTCATTTTAATTTATGAAAGCATATGCCAAGTTAAAAGGAGGAGGTGGAGGTCAGGGGCAGAGGAAGGGACGGGAGACAGAAGTACTGAGGTAGGAGAGGCCATTGCCACCCAACCAGCTTCCATCTGGTGATGCGCGTCAGGAGGGGAAAAGCTGTGGCTACATGAGGAAGGGAAAAAAAAGGAGAAGTAGAAGAAGAATTTTTCAAAAAGGTTAAGAAAGAAATGCAAGCCAAAAAATTACTTAAAGGCTTTCTGAAGGCCTCACAGCGCACGGTACTTGTTCCAAGTAATATAAGACACAGGGGGAGAGTTAGAGGAAACAGATGACAACTAAGCATAATTCCACTTTATAATAACATTTTTTCCCATATAACTTCTTTAATCCAAAGACCTTAAAATACTTTACAAATTTGCAATAATTAAGCCTCATTGCATACATGTGGGAAGGATGGTGTTCGGCTCATTTTATACAGCCATAGAAGTGAACTATAGCACAGAGAGTTTGAAAGAAAATGTTTCCAGAGGCCACCAACAAGAGTGGCCTGTCTGGGTCTCAGAGAAAACCTGGGCCCTAGCAGCTAGTGACCCCTGGGGCCAGCCCTGCCACCCGCCTCTCACCAGGCAGAGAGCAGGGGGGAAGAAAAAGTCAACTAGGAGATGAGAAGGCTCTGCTGGTGTAACACAAGCAAACAGATTATAAAATTATATAATAGAAAATGCACATTTTTAAGCGTAAAATAGAAAAGTTAGAGTTTACTACAACTTGGTTCTTTTTTATTCTCATTTTGCCTTTATATGTAAGTGAAAAAGCAGCAATTCCAAATGTTTGTTTTTTTCCCCCCCAGAATAAGAAGAAATCTGAAGAGTATCTTTTGGGAGGGGCGGTGAGACGTCCTGCCTGTGTGCGGGAGGGGTGGGGAGGGGGGAAGGCCGATGGACATGGGACAATTGCCTTCTTTATCGTGGTACAGAGCACCCTGGAAAATATTGATCTTCCTTTCACCTCCGAACAGCGGGAAGTGTGAGAGCTCTGTAGTGGCCTCGGACCAGTTGGTGGGTGGCACAGTAACCCAGGCTGCAGTCCACAGCAGGGAGGATGGACAGACTGGAGCCCAGCCGGGCGCCACAGCGCTGCTCCTGGCCCCATCTCCCCGGTTGTTACTGTTCAGAGTTGACATCAGCCCACAGGAAAGGCTGAGAGGAGAAACCCCCCTCAGCAGCTTCCAACTGAGACTTTCCTTCCCAAGTTACACTTCCCGCACCTGAGGGTGCTGGGCACTCCCTGGGGGTCTTGGGCTACAAGGGGCTAAGTGGTCGGAGGGGTTGTGGCCTTAGGGCACGAAGGGTCCTATGGTCATCAGGGCCCAGAAACTCACTTGGTGTGTTTGCCTCTCAGTTTCTGCATTTGAGAGAGAGGAATAAAGAATAAAGAAATAAAGAAATTCACTTCTAGACTCTCAAGGACATTAGAAATTCTACGCTGTGTTTATAAAAGGCTTTCATCTTCTTTGGTCCCAAACTGCTGAGGCTAGAGCATCCTCAGGATAGCAATGCCAACAACTGCTTGCTGTTTGGATAGTGTCTGACGGTTTGCAAAGGGCTCCTGTCTGCTCCCACCTTCCTGGGGGTAGGCGAGGCTTCAGGGACATTTAACCTCCTTGTTTTAGTGCCCCATTCATTTTAATTCCAGGATCTTTTGAAACATGTCATTGACCTAAGAGTTTCTCCCCCGGACTCTTGGGGGTAATTATAGTCAGCTATGACTAGTGGAGTCTGGTCCCAGCTAATCACCACTGGCAAGTGATAGCCGGTGCTGGTAGTCAAATAACTCACACATGAAATCCTAATTAATCCAGTCTGAGTATTTCAGATGGGTTGTCAACATCAATAAAATTGAACTGATAATTCTACCCACCTCTCGGCCAAGTTCACCTGGACCTCTCGGGGAATGTTTTAGGCTCTCAGATCTTGTCAAACATTATAATCAGAGCAATGCTCATCCTTTCTTCCCCATTCCTCTTCTCATCCCCCTCCTCCCGTTTTCTAAATGCTCAAAATTCAAACATCAGCAAAATCATGCCAGAGAGCTTCATTTTGAAAGCTGCGTAAGTAGAGATCTTTGGGTAGTTCTGGAGAACATCAATATCCTGCTCAAGTCTGATGTAAACACAGTTCCCTTATCTCTTCTAATCTGGGGCCAGTAGGAGGAGGGGTCTGAGAGTGGGAGGGGGGCCTTCTGCCTTTTCACCCTCAGCTACTCAGCAGGGAGACGCTTTTCCTGGTGTCCCAGAAGGGAGGGGACCCACTGCAGCCCTGCCTTCTGTTACAGTGCATTGTGTTGACTCATGGCCAGATCTTGAGAAAAATTCACAGAAGTCAGGAAATTCCCAGCAAATGCTCTCATCTCGCTCTCTGCTGACCCTGCGGTGAGAGCATAGGTAGGGTCAGGCTGGGGGACGTTTTTAAAAAGGAAAAATCAAAGCATGTCTGTTGCTCCTGCATGCCTGGGACAGGGCGAAGAGTCCTAACAGGCCTGGCTGGAGACGCTGAATGGAACTCCAGCCCCGGCGATCTGGAGCAGCTGGTGCTGGTCTGTTTCTTCATTCTAGATTTTTATTTGTACAAAAGCTCCCCCACCCACCCCTTGGCTTTGTTTCTCTGTGGGGAGCAGCATCTTTCCTTATGGGCAAAGCAAGATGCCCAAGCCCCCCCTTTCCAATGGACGGGGCCAAATTTAGTCGAGGTTGCTCATTTGAGCTTTGTATATAATTGAGCCTGGCGCAAAGGGTTATCATTAGGAGGAATGGCATGAAATGAAGGAAATGGAAGGCAAGGACCCGAATTAGAAAAGATTTCCTGAGGGAGAGACACAGTGAGAAGGCCGGGAGTTCTAGTCTCTGAGGAGCTCTTAAGACAAAAGACTGGACGTTAAAAGTGCCCCCTGGTGCAATACAGGACCCCAGCCCGGCCTGCCACCTCCCACTACTCTTTGCTTCTAAGTCCCTGGGGGATTGTGGTGACAGGTGGTGATGATACCAGAGGCCACAATCTCTAAGAGCCAGGAAATGCTCCCCGGGCTGCCCGAATTCTGAGAGAAATGCGATTTTCTGATCACCAGAAGTTTACCAAGTGTGTTCAGGCTGGACCTTGTAACATTCCGCCCCCCCCCCCCGAGGCAGTGGGGGGTCCTGGAAGATCCGGAGCGGTTTCCTCCCATCTGCCACTGACTTACTGATCATGCTTGCCTGAAACCTTTCTGCTTGTTGCTTTGGGAAATTGGGGCACCCCTCCCTCCTCTTCAGATGTCGTGTCCCATGGTTTCCTTACTCGGTGTGGGTCAAGGGCTTGGCTAGGGTTCACGGTCCAATAAACCAAGGTGGCTGCTCTTCGGTGCTGCTGGTGAGAGGATGTGGCCCGCACATCTGCCGTAGCCGCCCTCCGGCCCACCCCTGTGCACCTGGAGCCTGTGGTGTGAAGAGGGTCACTTGAGCCCCCTGTGGACCGGCTCCCGCCTGTCCTGACCACCTCCCTCTCCTCCTGTTGACTCACATCTGAGCCAGCAGTGTGGGGCTCCACAGTTATTCTCCTAGCCCCCCGCCAGCCTGTCTCTGCTCCCCACATTCCTGGTGGCGTCCTGGCTCCATGTGACCCCAGGGTTCTAATATTCTTGGGTTGATTCAGACTACCCAGTTGGCCCCTCTCTGGGCTTCTTGGCCTTGTTAAAGCCAAAATGCTGTTTTTTACAACCCAGCCCTTTCCATCAAGTTCTTCAAGCAGTCTGCATTTTACAAGCGAGATGGCCCCTTCGGTGAGCTCTTCCTCTGGAGGCAGGGAAACTAGACTTTGGCAGGGTCTGGACTATGCCATTGATCATTGTTACATTTTAAGAGTAGTTTTAGTAAAATGAGGTTCAAAGGTGAATAACCCTCTAGGAGGAAGAATTAAATGGGTTGACTTGGGAACCATTCAACCCTGGAGGCATTGGTAAAGAATATAATCTATTTTGAATTTTGCCTCATGAGCCAAAGTCGATTATGGTGTAGGAATAGCTTTATTGTTCTGTCTCTCCCTTTCTCCATTTACAAAAATATTCATGCCAAAGAATATGCAGGTTGTATAAACATCTTTTTTAAAACTCCCATAAAGATATTATATATAGTCACATATGTTTCCTTCCAAATGGGTGTGTTCCTAGAGATGTGTAGAGATATCTTTCACACCCTATATGTAAAAACAGCCAATTTAGGAATTGGCAGAGTGGCCCTGCCTAAGTGAGTAGAAAAGCTTGGCTCCAGGCTTTGCAAACAATCCTGTAAAACCCACGCTTACTTTTATTGAATGGTGATGCATGAAAGACCAACAGTGGCCAACTTGCATAAGGGCAGGAGCCAACATTCACAGTATTGTCATAAAGGGTGACAGGAAGGTTTCTTTTTGCTGAAATTCAATCTATTCCTAGAAAAATAGTTGCTTCTAATACTGGTTGGCTAGACTTCACTCCTACGCTCCCTTCTGCTGTAACATCATTTGAGCTTATCCAGGGTTTGAGATGTTACTTTGACATTTGGTCTTCTTACCTCCTGCATTACCCCCTGTAGTTCAGACTCCACTCCACTGGCTGTCAGAGTAATGTTTTAAAAAGGCAAATCAAATCTATTACTTTCCTACCCAAAACCCTTTGGTGGCTCCCCACTGCCTGTTAAAATTCAAATTCCTTAGCTTATTAGACAAGCTCCCTCAACCTTCTGTCCCTACTACTTTTAAGCCATTCCATGAAGTCCTGCAGCTTTGCCCTGCATTCCAGCCATTGCAAACTGTCTTTGAGATCACAATCTCTAAACCTCATGCATTGGCACATACAGTTCCCTCCACCTGCAGTGCCTGGGCTATGAGTGGGATAGTGACAGCATCTGCTACACAGGGCAAGGGGGACATAGGCTGATGTGGTAGGAGAGGACACCGGAGACGGTAACTTTGAGCAAAGGCTGAAGGAGATGAGGGAGCAAGCCCTACAGATATACAAGGGAGGAGCATTCCACACACAGCAAACAGCAAGTGCAAAGGCCCTGAGTTGAGAATGTGCAGGGACCTTCAAGGTATAGTTGGAGCATGCTAACAGGTGGGGCCATGGCTAGAAGTCTGGCTGGGGAACCTGGGGCCTTTTAACTGAAACAATTCCTACCTTGTATCGTGGCCAGTCGCCAGTGGGCATGCATGACCCCAAGAATCCCCAGTGTGGCTTGGAGGGTTGCAATAACTTTGATTATGAATTCAGAATGGATCTAAAAGTGCTTACAAAAGTCTCATCCTCTAGACTTTACTTTCCTCCAAACTGTGTTCAACAAAACTATTTTAGTAGAATTTTCAACCTTGATTAGTGAGAAAGAGACATCTTCGAGGATGCATTAATGTTTAGGGTCCAGGACTGGGCAAGTAATGTCTATCCTCTGGGGCTTCCTGGCGTGTTTTGCTCACACCTGACCTATAGTGTCCTCAATAGCAATTTATTTGATTAGCTCATCCCATTCTCATTTTATGGACATTTATGGAAACATCATATGTATTAATAGATCTTCTGTCAAGAGCTTGGACAAAATCATGGATTAAGGTGTCACACCTCCCCCTGCCTTTTTTATTGTGGTAAAGTACATACAACATTTTAACATTTTGCCAAAACTTACCATTTTAGTCATTTTTAAGTATACGGTTCTGTGGCATTCAGTACATTCACATTGTTGTGCAACCATCACCGCCGTCCATTTCCAGAACTTCCTCACCCTTCCCAATTGCAACTCTGTCCCCTTGAGCATTAACTCCCATCCCGTCTTCCCCCAGCCCATTCTACTTTCTGCCTGTATGAATTTGACTTCTCCAGGAATTTCATCTGAGAGGAATCTTACAATATGTCGTGTACTGGCTTTTGTGACTTATTTACAGCACTTGGCATAATGTCTTCAAGGTTTATTCATGTTGTAGCATGTATCAAAATTTCCTTCCTTTTCCCTCACATTAACCTGAAATTAAAAAAAAAAAAAAAAGTTCCTTCCTCTTAAAAACAGAATAACATTCCATCGTGTGGATGTTTTGTCCATCCTTTCATTCATCAAGGGACACTTCCATCTTTTGCCTATTGTGGAAAAGGCTGCTATGGACACAGGTTTGCAGGCTTCTGCTTTCGCTTCGTCTGCCCTTCTTTAAAGGTGCTCTTTGAGCGCCCACAGTGCCTTTGGCTGCTTCAGTCGGTCTGTGTGGTCCTTCTCCCCTTCAGTGACTCTGCTTGACTGATGAGGAAGGCTTCTTCTCATTAGCTCAACCCTTGGCTAATTAGAGACAGGATGATTCATACAGAAGTAAACAGGTGATGACTTTGCTGGCAAGTTGCCAACACCACTGGAAACAGAGACCAGAGATTTCCCCAAGGCTGGGCCTTGTAACCCTCGGATGGGGGCCCTTGGGGACTGAGGCTACAGAGGATGGGCAGTATTCTGTCTGGGAGAGTCGAAGGCACATGCTGGCCAGGCCTCCTGGGTGTGTCTTCACAGGTCCTGGCCCCTGGGCTATAGCAGAGCCTGAGTGAAGCAAGGCCATGCTTTCCACACTCCTGGGCCAGCCTAACCACTCAGTGGGGTGCACAGAGTGATAACTGTTAGGCAGCTTGCTAGGACAGCACTTGAACAAAAGAAACAGAAATTGCTAAAGAAATTTATTTAAAAAAATTCACGTACTTTTGAAATAGCAGAGGCCCAGACACATGTCTGAGAGAGAATGGAATCACCATGCAGGAGCTGAAATCATCCAGATACAGATCATGAGGGTGGTCTTGTCAGCTACGGGCTTTGTCTAGGCCAGCCAAACTCTGTGAGCCTCAGTTTCTCCATTTGCAAATGAGTATAGGGTTATTAAATAAGAAAACATGGAAATTGCTTCAACTGAGCAGCTCTACAATCACGTGGGAGCTTTTCAAACCTAGAATGCCTGCCCCCACCTCCCATACTGATTTAATTGATTAGGGGCACTAATAGTGTTTAGACACTTTCCCAGGTGATCTTACGGTGCAGTCAGGGTGGAAGATAACTGGTCTAGGGCAGCGTTTTTCAACCTTTTTTCTCTCTTGGCACACTTGAACCTATAGTTAAACTTCCACAGCACACTTAAATTACGTTGACTAATAAAAGAGTTTTAAAAAAAGAGTTAAAAGAAAGAAAGAAAGAAAAGAATATACTACAGTGCTTTGAATTTCTTTTGAAAATTGTTGAATTAATGATCTTTGAAAATTTTTGCAGCACACCTAAGATCCTCTCACGGAACACCGCTTGAAAATCAATCACTGGTCTGGGGTGTAGCAGACCCTCCACAGATGTAATCTTCCTTCTCAGGCCTCCTCCCATGCCTGCAAAGTGTTCTGTAAAGCATACAACTTCCTTCACATGGAATAACCTTTGGCATCAGCTGCCTTGGTTCATATCCTAACTTTGTGCCAGGGTCCAGGTACCTAACATTGCTGAGCCTTGGTTTCCTCAATGGTAAGACAGATTAGTAACAGAGTCACTCATAGTGTTCCATAAAGATTACAAAACAGAAGGCAGGGCTCAGAGTTAAAAGATACTCAATAGTTGTCTGTTCTTACTGTGAGCATGGTCATTGTCAAGTCAAGAGTCCTGTTGTCTTTACTGCAGCCAGCCCTTCTCACCTCCTCCCTCCCTAAACCCCAAACCAGAGAAACCAACCCCCCTGTTCCCCTGCAGAGGCTGGCTGTTCCAGCTCTCCTGCACAGCCACGTTCCTAGGGGATGCCTGGTGAGAACTTGGGATCAGATTGAGTCAGAGGTATTTGCAGACTTGACTCACCAGGTCTTAAAACCAGAAGATTGCCCTGTGGGTCTCATGACGTTCCTGGAAAATAAAAGAAGTGCATATCATTGGGCTGAGTTCATCAGACACTCGGCCCTCCCTTCCGTGTGCTGGTGTCTCTGAAGGGAGCAGCCAGCAACCCGGCCAAGTCTGGGCCATCAAAGGCAAGGGCCTGGCTGCAGTGCTGAGAGATGTTGCTTGTCCTGCAGACAAGTCTTGTCCTCTCTCCCCAGACCCCTTTTCTTCTAGTCCCCCAAGGCTACAGAGTTTCTTCTCCCTCCAGGTTCCTGGGAAAATGCTTCCGAGGGCTGACTCTGGTGAGGTGTGTCAGAGCTGAGCTATCCTGGAGGGTTGGGTATGGGCTGGGAAGGGGCCACCCAGACTCCAGAGAGCAAGAAAGGGAAAGTTCCCCTTCTCAGGCCAAGATTTCTGGAAACTTGCACTAGAGCAATAGTCAGGTAAGGTACCCGTTTCTCTGATGCCTTCTTCCCCCACCCTCCATCCCTGCCAATAGCAAGTCCTCTCAGGTCCACAGTCCAGCTGTCTCTAGAATTTGTCTACTTATCTGCATCTCCAGAGCCCAAACCAGCAACAATAGCAAAAGCCATTGTCATTTTGTAATTTCTTACCTGCAGCTGCAACCTCCTATAAGTGTTCCTGCTCTGTCTACCCTATCTTCCCCATTCCACTCCTCTAGGCTGTCACCAGCAGACAGGTGAACTTTTCAAAATACAAAACTGATCATCACAGACGTATACACACACATTCCTTTTTTTTTTTTTTAGAGACAGTCTCATTTTGTTGCCCATGGTGGAGTGCTGTCGCATCACAGCTCACAGCAACCTCCAACTCTCGGGCCTAGGTGATTCTCTTGCCTCAGCCTCCCGAGTAGCTGGACTACAGGTACTTGCCACAAAGCCCGGCTATTTTTTTGTTGCAGTTTGGCCGGGGTGGGGTTCGAACGTGACACCATTAGTATATGGGGCTGACACCCTACTCAAGGAGCCACAGGTGCCACCTTACACACACATTGTTAAGCTTAAAACTTTTTCAAAGCTTTTCAATGCTCTTAGGATAAAGGCAAAACCCCTTAACAAGTTCGACAGGGTCATATATCATAATTGAGTTTGGCTGTGAGTGACAGAAAACTCAAGTTAACAGGGGCTTGAATAAATATGACTTTAGTTTCTCCTAGGAAGAATCTGCAGTTGAACCAGCCAGGATTAACACAACTCCTTTAAGTCATGGAGGACTCAAGCTACTTGAGTTTTCTGCTATGTCTTTTTCAGCTTGTGGTTTTCCTCACAGTCCAATAAGGCTGCTTTAGCCCTGGCCATTGCAAGCAAATCCCAGGCCATCCGAACTTGCAACACAGCACTTCTACTTGCATCCTTCAGTGTAAAATGTAGTCACATGGTTACACTTAGCTGAAAGGAAGTCTGGAAAACGTAACCTTTATTCTTAGTAGTGATGGCCCAGTTAAAAAGGAGGAAGAGGGGAGAATGGATATGGGGTGGCAAATGGCAGAGTATATCACATCCTACTCTTCTCTTGAGTCTCACTGCACTTCATGCTTCCTTACCCTGGCTCTCTCCACTTCTGTTACACTGGTTTTCTCCAGGGGCCCTGCATATTTGCAACACTCCCTCCTGCCTCAGGCCCTGTCCTCAATGCTCTGTCCTCCTTTTCTACTTAATTCCAAATCCTTCAGAACTCTGCTTACATAGAATTCCCTCTGGGAGCCTTCCTAGATGAGGTCAAACTCTCTGACTCAGCGTTTTTATTCCTCCTTGTGCGGGGAATAGTTAGTTTAGATTGTGTTACTGTTATGGTTTGTCTTGTGGAATTGTTTGTTGCCCCCATGATGAGGGTTTAGGTCTGGTTTTGTATACGATTTAGTATCTTGCCTGGCACATTGTAAGTGCTCAATAAATATTTGTTGAATTAATCAATGAACAAATTTACCTGTTACTTAAAATGCAATAAAAAAGGCTTAGGCAAAGGATTTTCTTGGGGCAAGTGGAAGGGAGTGGCTGAGAGGGTTTGGGACGTGCATGGAACAGAGGGACAATTCTAAACAACTCATTCACACCTAACAGGCTGTAGGGTGAAGAAAACACTGGCCTCCAACTCAGGAGATCCAATGGCTGGGCCACTGCCTGGAGAGAAAAGTGGTTAGATTCCGGGTATACTTTAAAGGCAGAACTGACCATTGCTGGCAGGTTGGGTGTGGGGCTTAGGGAGAGAAAAGGAGGGTTCAAGGATTAGTTGGGTGTTTGGCTACACAAATGGAAGGACATTTACCGAGAAAAGGAAGATAGTGAAAGGAGCAGGTTTTTAGGAAGATGATCTGATTTCTTTTCAAATAAATCACAGGTCCCCAGAGCTAATCACACTGGTGTCAGTAGTGGGCAAGAAGGAATGCCAAATTGGTATAAAAAAGGTAAAAATTAGTTTGGCCTTCTAAGTTGTGTAGTTGCCCACCAAGATATGATTCAGCTCAACTCAGCAATAAGGAGAAAGTGGTCAGAAGACTTTGACCCTGGCCTTGGTAGCAGCATTTTCAGCTAAAGGTCAGTGATGAAGGAAGACACACCTGTGCTGGATCACTGTGAAAATTCAGGGAAGTATAATCCCATCGCATGACTAACTTCATATGTTTTCTCCCAATTTTTATGATACACAGTTTTCTCTAAGCCCTTGAGCTTGTCTGCATGATGTGATTTGGTAGTTTCCTTTCGTCACTAAGCAGTGTTTTTAAGTTGCTTTCAGGAGAGGCTGTACTTGATCTACTTGACCACAAATAGTGTATTAGAACGCCTCTGTCCTGGCAACCTTGCCCGCAGTGAGTGGTAGCCTGACAATACTTTGAAAATTTTACGAGTGAAAAATAGCGATTCATTATTATTTTCTTTGCAGTTCTTTTCTTTCTAGAGAGACTGAGCACTTCTCCAATGCTTGTTAGTTATATACATATCTATTTTTTTGAAAAGATATTTTTAGGCTTGGAATAGCAACCAGAATCACTGAACTGTAGTTAAATCTCCCCCCAAATGATCACGTGTGTGTGTGTGTGTGTGTGTGTGTGTAGGAGATGAGGGAACAATGGGGAGAGGAAGGAGTACTCGGGGGGGGGGGGGGGTGACAGCAGTTCACGCCCAGCCTCTAGTCCGCCTTCCTGAGAGTGAGGCCCAAAGCTCTCTGAGCAAATCAGTTCTGTTGGAATAGGTGGTGGGCATTCGCAGTGCAGCTCTTTTGGGTTTCTGTCCCAAACCGAACTGCCAGCCTGGCTTTGGTATGCACCAAGGGAAGACCTGAAATGGAGGACTGGACCCAGGTGCTCTCCCATTATCTGGGAGAACAGAGAGCCCACGGTCTGGTGTGATCTTTCACATAGGGATTCTGTTTGGCCTGGCTATGTCTGAGAGCTTGGTTCAGTACCTGGTGGCACACATTCAGTCCTTAGTGCGTATATATTTGTTTTGTGACTAAACATTTGAGAGCCTGAAGGGCTTGTTTAGTTTAGATTGTGTTTTCACAAGGAGGGGACAGGAGGCTCTGTTTGCTGTGAGTTCTTCCTCAGTGTGTCACTAAATGGCAAGTCCCTTTCTCTCACAGGACTTTATTTCCACAGTTTAAGGAGTTAATCCAAACAGCAAAGATTCCTTCTAATTCTGAAATTCTGTGAAGACACTAATTCATCTTTGCTTTAGTTTTCTCATCTATGAAACAGGCAAGATGAAATGTTGACCTCCCGTGAGACTGCCAAATAAAATGCAGATGCATGGTATAATTTGAATATCAGAAAAAAATAAGGAATTTTTTTAGTACATCCCAAATGTTGCATGGGAACCATACACAAGTGGAGCACAGATTGGGCAAACAACACGCGGCGGGGCCAGTTTATTGCACCTGGAGGTGTGTTTCTGCACTGATGATGATTATATGGCATTAGTGAGCAACTATTTACTGAGCATCTACTATATGTCAGGCACTACTTAGGTCCTGGTGATACAGCAGAGAATGAAGTAAGCAATGTTCCTGTTTTCACTGGGTTTACATTCTAGCTAACAAAAAATGTATATAGAACATCAGGTGGTCATAGGGCTCAGGAGACTAGCAAAACAGGCTAAGGTAAGAGACCATGTGAGGGGGTGAGAGAGGGATTATTGAGTCTCATTAGCTCAACCCTGTGTATCTGAGAGTCCCCAGCCTCCACATAGAGCAGTGTTTGTACAGCAAGACCCTGATATTATTTTGTAGAAATCCCCAAAGATGCATAAAAATGATGTCATTGATTCGAAAAACTTATGTACCAAATGTCGGATAAAATGAGCAATTGCTTGGATGGAAAAGACCTGTAAATCATTTAGCTCAGATTTTAGCTGAATTAGAGCTGAAACCAAGTTTCCTGACAGCCAAGAGAAAGTTCTAGGAGGTGATGTACTTATTAAAAAGGTGCTCTGTTTTTCAATTCTGTTCACCAGTCCGGTTGGGTTGAGTCCTGACAGCTTTTTGATGTGTTCTGAAGTTTTTGCTGGAACAGTGAATGGTTTTCCTCTGTAAGACCTCTTTACCCCCACTTAACCAGTGATCTTTTAAGTTAAAAAGATCACATATCTTTTCTGGGGTCTATGAGGTTAATGTCAGTAAAGGTTACCTCTCTCTACACCCTCGCAGCCCAGAGAAGTCATCAAAATCATTGCTATTACCATCTTCCTGATCATAGTAGGCATCCAGTTTACTCCTGGCCTACAACATTCTGTGTGCTTGCTTCGATTTCATTTCACACAGTAGAGTTCTATTTGATTTTATGTAGAGGTCTCTTATCTGCTGCAAGAGTTGGATGTATGAAGATCATTGCCATCTTAAGTAAAATCAGAGCAGCTTGTGTAGTCTCTCTTTTATCATTGTCAACTCACAGTATTAAGTTCTGAGAAGTGCCCATGATCCTTGGTTTACAAAAAAAGATAAGCACAGAAACCTGGGGAAATTTAGTTTTGGTGGAGGGGAGGCAGTTCTGTGAAAGCCAACAGCAGAAAGTACCCATGAAATTTCTCATCAGAAAGGCTAGGCGCAGTGGCTCACTCCTGTAGTCCCAGCACTCTGGGAGGCCGATGGGAGTGGATTGCCTGAGCTTGCCAGTTCAGACCAGCCTAAGCTGGAGCAAGACCTCGTCTCTAAAAATAGCTGGGCATTGTGGCAGATGCCTGTAGTCCCAGCTACTTGGGAGGCTGAGGCAAGAGAATTGCTTGAGACCAAGAGTTTGAGGCTGCTGTGAGCTGTGATGCCACGGCACTCTACCCAGGGTGACAAAAATGATACTCAAAAAATAAAAAATGTATCAGAGAAGTTCGCAGGCACATTGGTGGTTTCTCTTCAACTGTTGTCGCCTGTAGAATTGACTGTCTGGTCCCTTCTGACATAATTCCCACACAAATTAGACATTGGAACATCTGGGGCTTGTGAGCTGTGTGAGAAGCTGGAGTCAAGAGGGATGAGGGATCAAGCTCACACCGGATGACTAGGTCTTCTCTGAGTCTCAGCCAAACACCAGATGAAGGAACAGCTCCGCCTTGATAAGGATGACGGCATACACGGCCACGTGTAGAGGGACACGTGTTTACTCACTGGCTCTTGCATCATGAGCCAAGATAATGAGCTGCAGTACTTCCAGAAAGTTCTGCCTTTGAAAAGCTCAGAATCCCTGAAGGGCAGGGCATCAGGGTGGGCACCCAGATAGACTCTAACTGGAACTGGGAGAGAAGCCTCAGAGACTTAGCTCCAGGAAGCCTTAGAAGTGCTTCCAGGGTGAACACTGATCGTCTACACAAAGGTGCATAGCAGGGTGGCTGGGATAACTGGGTTAAGGTGGTTTGCATTAATGTGGATCCTTTGATCTGAGGTGAGGTTGGTAAACCTTGTTACCATACCCAGAAACAAAGAGCCACCGCCCACTTTCTCTCAGGAGGCGCAGGGATTAGAGGAAAACTAAGGAAGTTAGAATCGAAAACAACTTCCAGGTCTTTAAGTGCTGCCCACTGTCAACTTAGATTGGAGCTTTAAGCTGGAGACTTTTGAAGGCAGACTGATCAACCCTGAAAGGTCCCAGAAGTCACTGGGCCCAACCTCCTTGCAGAGCTGCAGAGATTAAACCAAATCCCCACAGAGGACCAGGTCTTGCTCAAGGTCCTGTGGCATCTTCTGGCAGAGCAAGAATCAGCACTAAGGTCTTCTGGCTGCTGGCCCTGAACTCTCCTGCCTCAGCCCGAGAGCCTGGCTCTGCTGGCCTAGGGAAGGGCCTCTGCTTACACAGTTCTGCTTCTGAGAGTCTGGGAAGGGCCCTCTTGTCACAGTCCTCACCTGCTGCCCCTGTCGTCACCCACCTGTCTCACGCCTACCCCACCTTTCTGGAGCCAGTAGCACGCCAGAGCCCGGACACCTTCTTGGGCTTCGTGGTCTGCTCTTCCCGCATTCCTGTGCTCCACGCCACCCTCCCCTCTGTTCTTGAGACATTAACGGCACCCTTCCTTACTATGGTCCTTACTAGCTCCGAGGGGTAGGAAATAAAGTCCCACGTCTTACTCATTTCCCTAGGTACCCGGCGCGCCGCTGGGCCCGCGGTGGGCAGCAGTCCGTAAACGCGGACGCTCGTGAATGTCCGAGTGACCTTTTCCCCTTTCTTCTTCGCAGATTCGGAGCCCAGCACCTTGGACTCCCAGTCTTCGACCACCCTGTTCCTCTCCTCGGAGGATCCTGGCCCCTCCACTGCGGCCCTGCCGTCTCCCTCCTCCTCCTGCGAGGCGCCGGCCTTTCCCCCGAGCCCGGCGGTGCTGCCCCCTCTGCTGCCCCCGCTCCCGGCAGCCGCGCCCCCCGGCCCCGGCGCCCCGCGGCGCGCAGGCCTCTACTCGGTCGTCGCCTCCTCCCCGGAGGCCGCCCCGCGCCTGGTCGACTGGCTGCCCGGCTGCCCCGCGGCCTCCTCTCCCGGCGCTCGGGGGGATGAGCGGGAGCGGCCGCCGCCCGTCCTGGCGCCCGTCCAGGGCCGGGAAAGGGGCCGCGCAGCGGGCAGGGAGGAGGGCGCGAAGGATCCGGGCGCCTCCCCGCCACCCCGCGTCCTGCCCGCCGCCGCCGCGAGCCTGGAGGCCAACGTCGGGGACATCCTGGTGGAGCTGCGGACGATGAACGGCCACCTGGACGTCATAGCGAGGGCCCTCACCAAACTGGCCTCGTCCCTGGGGCCCCAGCCTCAGCCCATTCCGGACACCCCGGATGCCAATTAATGGAGCTTGGCGAGGCCGGGCGACCCCGGCATGAGGGAATCCCTGAGGGGACCAGCCCCGCCTAGCTTTCCCCTAAGGGCCAAGCACGCCCAGAAGAGCTCAGCCTCGGCCGGGGCACCGCGTTTCAGTCTGAAACGAACCCCGGGGCTCCCTCCTCCTCGGCTCTCGCACTGCTGCCCCCTCTCCCGCCCCTCCTGGCCCTGGACACGGCGGGGGTCCCCGGGGGAGCTGCTCCGAGAGCCTTTCACGTCCTACTCCGGCGGCTCCGAGGAGGGAGGGCGAGCCCAAGCTCCGCTTTCCTCACTTGAGGTGTTGATGGCCTATCCATCTCAGGTGACCGTCGCGAGTTTCTTTAAAAAAACTATTTTTGGAAAAATAGATATTTTTTTCTCATTATAACCACATTTCAAGAAGTTTGAAAAATAGAGAAGTTAAAAAAAAACTAGTGTATTTTGGAAAGGGGGGTATTTAAGTCTTTTTATGAATAAGAAGTATTTTGTGTAACAAATAAAATTTTTATATCCTCTTTGCAGACCTGGGCGCTCTGCACCACGTTTCTTCCTTCGGTCGGCCCTTATCTTTCTGCTCATCCTTGCTTGGCTCAGCGCTTCTTTACTCTTTGAGTCTTATTTCAACTTTTCTCATACTTGGAAAGAACAAGCTTCTAATTCTTTCCTAAAACTTTTATCTAAATTTGGTAAGTCCACCCTTCTCCTCTGGACTCGAGTGAAAGCCGAGTTACAGAGTGCACTGCCAGGGTCACTACCCGCTCCCGTTGTGATAACCCAAAATGCCCGAGACTTTACTAATGTCCCCTGCCTGAGATCGCTGACCTATGCTGAGTCTCAAAGATTTGGGATAACCCATGCTCTCCAGGACCTGGCTTTCCATAATGGTTCAGGGCCCCTCTCCTTTCCTATTTAAATTAGCATTTTAATAAAGTATGTTCATTTGCCAGAAGCAAACATGCTTCTCTTTTTCCAGAAACAAACCAAGGGAAAAACCACACTGCGCAGAGTAAAATTCCATCTAGGCGCATTTACAGCTTTCTCCCCTGGTGAGCTGGGGCTGGTGGCAGCCTGGTCTCGCAGATGCCTGGACTTCCAGTGCCTCTCAGATGCCCCTGTGCAGGAATTACTTGGAGAGCTAGCAACAATGAAGACTCCATTCTGTAGCGCTGGGTGGGGCCTGAGACTCAGCATTTCTAATCAGCTCCAGGGAGCTGCTGTTACTGGCCCCAGACACACTTTAAGTAGCAAACAAGTAAGAAGGTTGTCTGCTCTGGGATTCTGGCTGCCACTTTCCCCCAGGAACTTCTGCGTGTCTTTGTGCCCCACAGCTGCCTGGGTCCCTGGACCTCTAGCTAAAACTTTCAGTGCATCTCTTCGGGGGATTTTTTTTCCCAAAAGACAGAGTGTGTTGTTCTAGCCACCCACTTACTTCTAAAGAAGTTTTAATTCAATCCAATTCAGCAAACATTTACTGAGTGCCACAATGCTGGTGCCTCAGGGGATACAAGGATGAATAGGGTATAAGGTCCCTGCCCTCCAGGCGCTCCCAGCCCAGAGTCTCACGGGGAGAGGGATTATCAACCCTTGCAGGGTGTAATTTGCAGGGGGTGGAGGACAGCAGCAGGGTGTGGTGAAAGGCTCCTTATGGTCCTACTTTGTAAGCCTCGTTTAACCCCTCTGGTCCTCAGTGTCCTGATCTGAATCAAATGGAGATGCTGCTGCTCTTCCACAGCGTCAGACATGGATGTGGTGGGGTTTGGCCCTCCAGAGGGTGCTGCCCTTTTATGGTTATTGGGCTACTGTTACTTCTCTCCTGAATCCTGGGTGGTTAGGAAGCAGCTCTGGTGGTGTGGGGTTATATACTGATCTGCTTGTCCTTCTCTGAGGGACTAAGTCTCCTTTGCTTCAGAAAGAGAATCCATTGCCCAAAGTGATGGCCCTTTGGTCTGTTCTTTAGCTGAAGAAACAACTGAACTGGCATTCAATTGCAGCAAGTGGAAGCACTGGGTTTTTACTCCTTTGTTCATCTGAAGAATCTTTTATTCTGATTTTAACTGACTTCTTTTGCATTAGATTAAAAACAACAACAACCACAAAACCTAAATCAAGAACAAAGAGCAGCTGGCATATAAATCTTAAATACGGAAGTAGTGATTGAACCTTTTGGCCAGAACCCATCTAGGTAGTTGTGAATATAAAATGTATCCCAAAGTTTACCCCCAAGAGATAACCACTGTCAATATTTGGCAACTATTCTTTGGCACAAGAGTGTCTCCATACATGAGCAATTTTAACTCTGATCACAGTCTGCCTGCTGCTCTGTAACCTGTTTTTTAAAACAAATCTTGGCAGTAAATAATGAGATCTTTCCATTTTAAAGAAATGTTATATATGAAGAAAAATCTACTTGGTTTTATATGAAGCAAAATAGATAACTATTATCTATCTATACCCCCACTTCTTCACTATCATAAGCAATGTTGCAATGATATATCTAAGCATACATGTTTTGGCTTTTTGGTCATTATGTTGTTAGAGTAAATTCCTAGAGGTAGGATTGCCAGTCCCAGGGCATAACTTCTTTTAACTTCTTCTAACTTTTTTCAGTGTTGCTGTGGTTTTATCAAGGTTCAAAAAGAGGAAGTGAATGAATGGCAGGAGGAACATGGGGGGTCTAGGGATAGCTCCAATGAAGAACTTGCAAAAAAAAAAAAAAGGAAATAAAAACAAGCCTCTCTTGCAGGTAAAATTTTAAAAACAGGCCAGAACAGAGATGCAAAACCACCCTGAAGCGATGGATTGTGGCTGGTCCCTTAAATGGTGTATAAGTTACAGTCTGGTCAGCAAAATGAAGCCCTCTAGATTTTTCACACCAAAAGAATATAATTCAGGAGCCAGACACAAGGGTGCTGGAAGGGCTGGAGGAGCAATGAAGGTAAGATAAGTTCCCAAAGACCCCAGGGTAAGGGAAGCAACACCAGCCTGGACTTGAGGCAGCTAGTGGGGAGTTTCCCTGGAACACAGGGCGGTGTGATTCCACGTCAGGGCTGTAGACGGGAGCTGCTTCAGCAGGAATCCAGGAGCAACACTGCAGGCCACAGTCCCTGGTACTGCAGCACTGCCTCTGTCAGCCTTGGATGTTACTAGGGCTGTCACAACTGCCTGAGACCCCACCATAGACCAGAAGGGAGGATCCAGTCTCTTGTCAGTGCCTCCTGTTCAACTGGGAGCCCATTGGAGGGAGTCTGGGTAATGCCCTTTGTGGAAGCTCAGCCTGCTATGCCAGAGCAGGGCAAATAAGGTTGGGAATGCAGCTGGCAGCTGACAGCCTACAGGCAGTGCTCAGCGCAAGCAGTACTGTGAGTCAAAGCAGTGGCGCGTCTAAAGAAAGCAGCTTTCAGAGAAGGGGCTTCAGCAGCCATGGAAGCAGGAAAAAAGGGCACCATGCAGGGAACATGGGTGGTGCTTGTGCCTGCAGAGGGGGCCTTGGACCCAGCCACAGAGAGCCCTGGACCCAGACACAGCCCCCTGGCTTTCTCCATGTATGCCACTCCACAGTTGAGAGCACACTAGGGGAGACGGGCCCCAAAGTGCAAGAGTGTAAACTGTTTGAGTCTCTCTCTCTCTCTTTTTTTTTTTTTTTTTTTTTAAGACAGTGTCTGGTCTCGCTCTATTGCCCATCATCATAGCTCACTGCATCCTCGATTTGCTCCTGGGCTCAAGTGATCCTCCCACCTTAGCCTCCCGAAGTGTTGGGACTATAGGCCGGAGCCACCACTCCCAGGCTGGGTTAGGTTTATGAGCCTTCTTGGTAGGCTATTAGGTCCTGGAAAAGGGCAGGTTAGCCAGTGTGTATTGTCGCTCTGGGAGACAGGGAACCAACCTGTCCATAACACATAAGGCTTAGTCTATTTGTTCTGCCATAACAAAATACTTGAAGCTAGGCAACTTATAAACAAAAATAATTTATTTTGGCTCGGTCCCCGTAGCAAAATGGTTACAGTGCCAGCCACATACACCGAGGGTGGTGGGTTTCAACCCAGACTGGGCCAGTTAAAGAGCTACAACAAAAAAATAGCTGGGCATTGTGGCAGGCGCCTGTAGTCCCAGCTACTTGGGAGACTGAGGCAAGAGAATTGCTTAAGCCCAAGAGTTTGAGGTTGCTGTGAACTGTGACACCACGGCACTCTACCGGGCTAAGTAGAAGACGCCATGTACGGAGGGTGGCCGGTTCGATCCCAGGTCCTGCAAACTGCAACAGAAAATTAGCTGCGTGATGTGGTGGGTGCCTATAGTCCCAACTACTCGGGCGTCTGAGGCAAGAGAATCGCTTCAGCCCAAGAACTGGAGGTTGCTGCGAGCTGTGATGCCACAGCACTCTAATGAGGGCGACAAAGTGAGACTGTTTCTAAAAAAACATACATATATATATTATTTTCTCACAGTTCTGGAGGTTGGGAAGTCAGCTATCAAGGTACTGTCAAGTTCCGTATCTGGTGAGGGTCTGCTTTCTGCTTCCAAGATGGAAGCATGTGATGGAAGGGGACAAAGGCATAAAAGGCCTCGCTAGTTCCCTTAGCCTTTTTATAAGGGTAGGGCCCTCTTGACCTAATCATGTCCCCAAAGGCCCCAGCTCTTAACACTATCACAGTGGGTCTTAGCTTCTAGCGTATGAATTTGTAAGGGACACAAAGATTCAAACCTTAGCAATATACCTCCCTGGGACTGGCCCTCAGCCATCTTCCTTTACCTCCCTCTCCCCCCAAAAAATCTGAACTAAGATTTATTCTGTTCTTTCAGGTATGTGTCCTATGCTGTGTGCTCAGTAAACAGAATCTCCTTCATTTCTCACAGCAACCCTGTAAGTGAGGTTGGGAGCTAGAGCTTATAAGCCCCATTTCACTGATTAGGAAACTAGGAACAAAGAGGTCAAGTGACTGGCCTATGGTCACTTAAGACTGGTTCTGCTCTTTCTGGGGCCATGACTCTCACCTTGAACTACTCCCTTTCAATAGGAGGTCAAAGCCCTGGGCCTGCTGAGCGGTTGTCCCCTGAGTGGCAGCAAATTTGCTCTGTGAATAGGTCTCTGAAAAATGAAAAATGTCAGGAAACTGGAACAGGAAACTGGAAAACAAGGAAACTCATCATCCCATTCCTATCCATCACAGCATCAAAAGTATTGGGGGTGGGAGAGGAGAAGATAGGTTGGGGTCCAGGAAAGGCATGAGAGCGGCCAGGAGGGTTGTGTCCACTCCATGGGTCTGAAGCTCCTTGGCTCTCCAGGTCCTTTAAGGTCAGCGTCATTAGCCATGTTGTATGTGCAAGGTGACTTGGCTGCTACTGTATTTTATTTCGCTCTTCCCTCCATGCCTCAGGCCACCTAAATTAAACAACTAACTCTGTCTAGAGAACCAGAGAGTGCAAGGATTTCTGTAGGTGACTGCTTTAGAAACTCAAGGCATTTGCCACCAAATTACTATTGGGCTTCCTATAAAGAAGGTCCCCACTTACTCTTGTGTTTCAGCAAGTTGACACTAATCTTTGATGTCATGCATGTGACTGGCTGGGAATCTGGAGGCCTCAAACCATTCTCATAAAGTAAACGTGTAAGGCCCCTGCTTGAGGCTACCAACAGCACCCCCCAAGGTGCTCAGCTCCAGCTTCTTCCTCCAAAATGAACACGGTGCTGTGACTGTTGCCCATGTGCTCTCTGGAGGGTGCTGACTCTCTGGGCCAGCAATTCCTTCCAGAGAAGGCACTATATCCTGTCCGCTCTGTCCCCACGGTGCCCAGCACCACTCAGGCATGTAGCTGGTATCCCATGAATGCTGATGGAGGGAGTAGTCCTGGGGCCCAGTCTGGCGGTGTGTGAGCGCATCTCCAGCTTCCTGAGGGATGCCTGGGCTCCTGGATACAGATGAAGGCCTGTCCGCCGGCCAGTCTGGTGCTGGCGCAGGAGGGAAGGTCATGACGACCTGTCTCCGCAGCAGCTTCCAGGCCTCGCCTTTGCTTGTTTTTTGGGAGCCTCGGTGTCTGCCCACAATGGCATGGCTCCTTCAGCTGCCTGGATTCCTGGCGTGGCCTGTGGGCTGCATGGCTTGTTTCCATGGTGATCATGGCAGGGGTGGCTGGCTGCCCCTAGGCCGAAGAACATTCCTCCCAGGTCTCCCTGAACAGGGCTTGTGCCAGCCGTCTGCTCCAAAGTGGGGTTTCCGATGGGGATGGTCACTTCAAATCTGGCTGTGCTTTGAGCTGGAGGGAATGCATGTAACAGATTTTTATCCATTCCTTTCTCTTACATTCCATTTTGTTCCCCAAAGGCTTTGAGATGCCTACATGAAATATCACACATGGGAGGGAGTTTGGATGTCATTTGGCCTGACACCCCCTTCACCAGGCCGATGGAGATCAGAAGGGTTACAAAGGTCAAGTGACTTGCTCAGGGGCCCTCAGCAAATGCAAAGCTGAGCTGGGAGGAAACCGTATGTCTCCTGAGGCCTGTGTTCTTTCTACTGTAGCACTTCCTGGCTCCCCTTGAATGAGTTTTTCCAGGGTTGTGTCCGCCCAGGAAGGGCAGATAGAAAGAGTGGGGACTGCCTGGAACTGTCAGGCTGCCTCCTCTACCACACCCTGCTCCCTTGAGAGTGACACACATGTAGACACTCATGCACACGAATGTATACACACACACACACACACACACACGCAGGGTGAGTGGATCAAAATGTTTAAATGCAAAAAAATGTAGTTTATCTAAGTCAGGGCTCAGCAGACTGTGGCCAGTGATCGTTCTTGTATAGCTTGCAAGCTAGGAATGACTTGTGTATTTTTAGGTCACTTAAAAAAAAGAAGAATATGTGACCTTATGTGACCCTCAAAGCTGAAAATATTTACTATCTGACCTTCTGCAGAGAAAATTTGCCAATCCCGGGCCTGGATGATCCTTGAAGGTTTACCCAGTGCCGGTCAAGTCCTCCTGGGATACTGAAGACGCTCTCTTTAGAGGTAGATCTGGTCACCTTCACAGGGCTCAGACTCTGACATTCAGAATCTGCCGCTTTCTTCCTTCATCCATCAGGTACCTACAGCTTTTCTGAGACGTCTCTTGCTGTTGCTATCAATAAATGCTTTTATCCTCAGGATAAATCACGTGGGGGGACCCTTTGTCGGGAGACTTGCAGAGGTGAATTAGGCAGTCAGGGCAGGGGATGGGCATTTCCTGCTTGTACCCACTATGGGGTAGGGGAGTTGCCAGAGGTATCTTCCAAATGACTTGGGCCAGGGCTGACCAGAGGTGGAGGCTGAGCACACACAGCTGCTGGGAGCGTGACAAGGAAAATGTCTTTCCCGTCAAAGAAGAACAGAAAGACACTGGAGATCTGAGTACCTCCATTTCCTCCCCACCACGCAGGCTTCTCAACTAGTTCCTGTCTAGCCAGGTTGCTCATTTCTTTAAAGTCACTGAACCAGAATAACCACAAATCAAGCCGGAAGCACATGATAACCCGCTGAACTCTGCACGGCCGTGGCTGGGTGTCTCTGAGCTGCCCTGGTCTCTGCAGCTGTGAAATATCTAGCCAGCAGCTGCCGACGCTCCAGCCTCTGGCTAGTCAGTTCTACAGCCTGAGACGGAAAGAGGAAAAAAAAGAGTGATAGACACATGGAACCACGGACGTTTGAGACTGTCATAGCTGTTCACAGTCAGTCATTACAGATTTACAAGACGTTTAGAGTTTAAACGTGAGATGACACCAGGAGCGTCTAGTGTACAGTGGAGCTTTGAGCATGAGCGCGTGAGTGGGAGCAGAACATGGTCTGTGCACACCCCTCTTGGAGATCTTAGCAGTCCTGTTCCCTTGACTCTGGGCAGGGGTGTAGCCACGGTGCACTTCATGGGCTCATAAATATAACATTATTGGACAAAACCCCCCAGTTCTTCTCCAACTGATTAGGCCCAGATTGGTCAGCCCATAAATCAATGTTGAATAAGAACTATTAAGTTGTGAATCAAAGTGTCCCAGATCTCCAAACTGAAATGAAAAAGCAGGAATAAAATAGCTGGAGCTCTTCCAAGGTCTTTCTTTTCAGTCCCTTCTTCCTACCAGCTCCAGACCCGAGTATGCTAATTTTAAAAGTCCTGTCTTTTTTGCTCCTTGGCCAGGCCGGGGACAGCTTTTCAGGATAAGAAATTTGGTCTAAAAGTGAAGCTGAGGGAAAAGAGGCCGTCTGTTACGTACCTATTTGGAGATTTATCCCCATTGTATCTCCCTGGCTGGGATCTCTACCTGTGGCCTAGCGGTGGTGACATTTGTTATCAGTGTCACGGAGACAGGAAGGGAATAATACATCCCATGTGTGGTAGGCACATAGTGGGTGGTCAGGTCATGGTTAGAAGGATTTTTAGATGTTTCGTCCAATTAGTTTAACAGCACTGAGTTCCTACATCGAAATAGTACATATAATAATTGATTCTCCTCTTTAGAACTGCGGGTCAGGCCTTCTGGCCATCCCTGGTGGATTACGTTACCCTCCTTGGAGCTGGGCGCCGAGGTGGTCTGCTATGAATACTGTCCACGTCCACTGGAAGGACACTCCCTGTCGCAGTTCCTCTGGAGTCTCAAGGCAAAATTTGTTTTCTGAATCTCCCTTCTCCTCTCCCTCCCAGATAGACCTTCAGGGTGCCCTTTTCCTTCTCTTTGAAAGCCCCATTTGGAGGACACCTCATGCACACCCACTTGCCCCTCTGAGTGGCTCCTCAGAGTGGCTCCTCGTTAGGGGCCTGTTCTCCTGGGTTGGGAGCTGTCACTTTTCCCAGGTCACCCCAAAACTTGCCTGACATCTCCCCATTGATGAGGACATACATGTGACAGATGCCCTGGGCTGGTGGCCTCCTACCCCCCACCCCCAACTACAAGGGCTGGAAGGGAGCTCCGTCCTCCCCTCCCAGTTTTACCTGCTCAGTCCCTTTGGGAAAACTGAGGCCCAAGGAAAGGCCCCGGCTTGCCTAAAGTGGGACTCAGGCTTTTTGCAACCCATGCCACTTTGTCTCAGGGCCTTAGCTCACTACATTCTTGTTCCTTTCCTGTAGAAAAATAAGGTCCCTTTTAGATTCTCCCAAAGCTGGTTTTCAAGCCTGGTTTCTGTACGGTTGTCTGTTTCCTGTGGATACTTTCATTTTCTCCTGTGTTTTTCCCTCTCCTTGCTATGACTTGTAAGACCATGAATACACACACCCAAGACCCCAGAGGAAAAATTCTTTCTTCCAGTAAGCGGCTCTAGGAGGAATGGGGCTACTGACAGTGGGATTTGACTAATAAGCTCCATTTGGTGTTTTACCATTAGTGGTCATAGAAACCTTGCAGGATGTGTCTAGGGAAATGGATTTTGTAGGGTTAGCTCAATTTGTACCACCCACTGCACAATAGCAGCACTGTGCAGAAAAGGTGGTTTTGAAACAGGTTCAGTTTTATGTTCCTGTGAGGTACCAAGTCAGGTGAAGGGCTCTTTCTGCAACTGAAGGATTCGTATTCTTCCTCCTAGACCTATACCCTTAGTCATCCTGAATCTTCCATCTTTTAGAAAGTCTGACATTATCTCTCCACTCTGTACTTTCTAGAAGACATTCCACCTCTAAAAGTAGCTGCAAGAAATAATGTGATCATCAACAGAGTAATAAGGCAACCCTCAGAATGAGAGAAGATATTTATAAGTCAAATATCTGGCAAGGGATTAATATTCAGAATGTATACAGAACTCCCCAAACTCAAATACAAAAAAACAAATAACCCAGTTCAAAAATGGGCAACGGATTTAAATAGGCATTTCTCCAAAGAAAATACATGAATGTCCAATAAACACACAGCAAGACGCTCAATATCACTAACCATTGGGAAAAAGCAAATGAAAACCACAGTGAGATGCTCCACGTCACACCCATTAGGAGAGCTTATATCCGAAAATAACAAGTGTTGGCAAGAGGTATTGCAACCTTTGTACGCTGCTGGTGGGCATGTACAATGGTACAGCCACTGTGGAAAGCAGTATGGTGTTTCCTCAAAAAATTAAAAATAGAATTACTGTAGGATCCAGAAATTGCACTCTGGATCTATACTTAAAAATGTTGAAAGTAGTATTTCAAAGAGGTGTTTGTACTCCCAAGTTCATAGCGTGTCACAGACAACTGCTACAATGTGGACGTAACCCAAGAGTCCACTGACAGATAAAAGCATAAGCAAAATGTAAAGCGTGCATGCAATGGAATATTACCTGACATATGCTATAATATGGATTAACCTTGAGGGCATAATGCTAAGTGAAATAAGCCAAAATACTACATGATTCCATGAGGTGGTTAGAAATTCAAGATCACCAGGGACTGGGGGCAACTGAGAGTTAATTTTTAATGAGAAAAACAGTTCTGCAGATCGACGGTGGTGATGTTTGCACAACATTATAAATGTATTTAATACCACCGTAATTTATATACTTGAAAATTGCTAAGATGGTAAATTTTAGGTTATATGGATTTTGCCATAATGAAAAACGCTATGAACTTTTAACAATCTAAAGGAAATAGTACTTTTAGGGTTCTATTTCCCAAAATGAGGTGTCAGTGTTCTAAATATAAAACAGTTATACTGTCTTATAATTTTAAAAATGTAATCATGCTGCTTGGACATAACTCTTATCAGCAGACCTTTGAGTGAGTGTGAATGTAATGAACTCCATTGTTTAGAGAATGATTTTTAGCCACTTAATGCCTCTTTTAGCCCCTGGGTCTGACCCTAATCTTTCACTTTCTATACCATGCTCTTTACCAGGTAAATTTGTATTGGCCCCTGAGGCTGTCTCTAAGCCGTGGCCAAGAAGATAAAGTGGAAACGATATGTCTCGGTTCCAAACCTAGACCTCAAGAGGCTGTGTGCATTCCCTCTTGCTCTCTTGTGAATCTATCGTTGCCATGACAGCATGCTCAAGGTGGAGGAGGAGATGCTGAGGATTGCTGAGCCATCCCTGTGCCCCAGCCATGGGTGGTCTAGATCAGTTAATCCCTACACATGAAAGCCCAGCTAAAATTAGCAGAGCCACTTAGCTGACCCCCAGCTAACCTTAGGTGTTTGCGATTGCACGTCCCCGAGGTTTTTTGATTGTAAGGCAACATCAACGTGGAGGTATATGGAGAATTGCCCCGTATACTTTTTTATCATTCTTTTTTCCCTAGTTCCGATAAATTGGTCGCATACATCATCTGTGCCCTGACAGGTGTCTACCCAATATCCCTTCTCACCTTTCTCCTTACCAACAGAGCCATGTGCCCAGCTAAGAACCTATACTCCCCAGCTTCCCTTGCAGAAAAGGGTTGTCATGTGACATTCTTTTGGCCAATGAGAAGCAGGAGAAGTATGGAATGGAGCTCTTTGAAGGAGGGCAGATGCTGCCTTTGCCCTTCTTCTCTTTGGCTGGAATGAGATCCCTTGCTAGAAGATAGTATGACCCGGAAGTGGCAGCACAAGCTGAGAACAGTTGAGAAGATGGAGAGAAAGAGCTTGGGTCTCTGATGGCACAGCCATAGTACCAGCAGGGGGCTGCCTTCTTTATATACCTCTAGTCACCTGAAAAAGATAAGACTTCTCAATTAATGATGCTACCGTGTCTCAGGTTTCTCTCACCTGTAGCTTATTGTAGTACTTAATTCCTCACTCTAGCACCAACTTCATCTTCCTTTGAAGAAAGTACTTAGAACAATTAAGTAGAGGTGTGCTCTAAAGATACTTCACAGAAAATGTGACTGCTAATTACTAAGTTCATCAATTATATAAATAAAATGGTTTCTAAAGTTTATTGTAACTAGATTCCTGTCAATACATGTTTGATCAGTACCTCATGTCCATTCTATACTGGGGAAACTGAGGCAAGAGGAGGTTAAATGAGTTGTCCAAAGTAAAACAACCTATTTGTAAAAGAGCTTGGGAGGTACTTGGAAGTAGGTTGTTCTTCAGGCTTCCCAGGGAAGGATCTGTTGTGTATCTTAATGAGACCAAGTTACCATGATTGAACTTTTGTACCTTGGATGTGACTGGCCTCCACTCAGGGAGAACAAAAACACTGAATCATTTTACTGCTGCACAGACCAGCCAAGACTGAAAGCCACTATAGTACAGTATAGGCTTTGCTTATAAGAAAGGAGAAAAGGAATGAAGGGAGATTTTTTTTGTCTTTTGTGTCCACAAAAGTATTTGCTCCTTCCTCACTGCTCCAGAGCAGAGTGGAGTCAATTGGTTGTAATCTTTTCCCAAGTTTCTTAGATACCTCCCTAAGAGTATGACTAGCTGTTTTTTTATTTCTGTATACTTGGGAGGTTTGCTGAGTACAGTTGTGCCTGTTGGTCACTGCCCAAGGGTGCCTGGCCAAAGAGTGAATGAAATACAAACTCACCAAGCAGTAGACCCCGTAGGATTATGATCAAGGGGAAGTGCTTTTGATTCTGATTTACTCTATGGAATGGTGGGCGCTCTGGTTCTGGATACTTGGAGCACAAGGCAAGCTGTTTATTTGACAAATAAATAATCTCTCAGATGTCTACTTCTTTCTGGAGCTCATTTGGATCAGGTTTTGCTAGAAATAAGGTGTTTCTGGGGTGGGTGTTGGTGGTTGTGACAGACACTTAAGATTTTTCCTTCTCGGGCTTTCCATAGAATGCTCATAGTAGTGGAAAGGCAGTTTCAAAGTTCAGAAAACAGGGGAAAAAAATTAAACTGCTACTGTTTGTTAAGTACTTATTATGTGCTTTAAAAAAGCACTTTGCATTCATTACCTCATGTCATCCCTATAGCAAAACTGTAAGGCAGCTTCTGTTAGCAACCCCATTTGAAAGATGAGGAAACTGGGATTCCAAACAGTGAAGCAAACTGTTCAAAGTTGTATAGCCGGTAAGCAACAAAGCTTGGATTTGAACCTAGGCTTATCTGATTCTAAGGTCTTATGCATTTTCATAAACATATTAATTCTTTGTCATCAGTGCCAGCGTAGCAAGGACAGTGGTACACACCAATTATTGCAGGGACTTCCCTAAATTTTCCATGCTTGCTTGCGTTGATGTTGGGGCTGTATAATTGAGGGCTTCCAATGGAATGCAGGCAGAAGGGATGAACAACCACTCTCAGGCATGACATTTACTAACATCTGGATAAACTACCATCTCTCTCTTCCTTTGTTTCAGTGATCAGATACTCAGGTGTTGTTATCTCAGAGTCTGGATACCTAGATCACTGCATGGAGGAGAATTGCCACGTGAACAACAAATGACTCTTGTGGTTATTGGAACACAGTGTAGCCTAACCTAACTCACATAGTGGAAATGATAAGAATTATTATATATGTTTATTTTATTTAATTGCTTATGCTGCGCAGAACACTTTCTTGATCCTCATAACAACTCTGAGAGATAAGCAGAGATTATGAACCCCACTTTATAGGAGAGGAAATCAAGGCTTAGAGAAGTGAAATGATTTGCTTAAGACCACACAGTTGGTAGGTGGTCAAACCAAGGTTATGATCTTGGTATTTTTCCCACACTCTCCAATTTTATAACTTCCTAGCTTGATTTTATAAAAGGAAGCAATAACCTCAGAGGGAACGAGGGTCCCACTGTATGGTGTTCTGCAGATTAAATTAAACACCTTGAAGGACTAAAATTCTAGGTAGCCAGTACAGACAGGTGTAATACATTCCAATGGTTCATATTCTTAAGTCAACAAGATGCTGGCATCCTGTGGTGCTCAGACTTCTGGGTGGTCCTACTGGGGAGTGGGTCCTAAGCCTAGCTCTCCAGCAGACCCATGTGCAGATCTCCAACTTGAATTACAGGCTTCGAATTAAAGATAAAAGCATGCATGTTCTGGGTGAAAATCCTCCATCTCTCCAGGAGAATCAGCAGTCATGATTTTCCTTCCTTGTTCCCATGTAGCAGTAGTTATTTTATTTTTTAGAGCATCCTTTTACACTGTACAAAACCTTACTCTTCATTATCTCATTTAATTTTCACAAAACCTGGTCACAGGTTTTTTTGGTGGTGAAGCTCAGAAAGATTGATTTATAAGATAAATAACAGAATTCTTTCTCTGACAATATCGGCCATCTGTGGGGTATGTGCTGTGTCTATTATTTCATTCAATCCTATAGCTGTCCCGCAAGGACTCTGCAGCAAGGAACCTGAGGAACAAGAACTTAGAAACCTTCTTCAAGGACGCTCAGCTAGGAAGGCTCCTAGTGGGATCAGAAGGCCCTAGAGGAGTTCTCCACAGAGACAGAAGACAGACAGGACTGAGAAGAGACGCACTATTATCCCATCCCATCTGGGCAGGGGCTACAAATATCCAAGGGTCCCTTTTCTCTTCTGGAAACTTAGCCAAAATCAATTTCAAACTTCTTTAAACCTATTACAGGTTTTGGCCTTGCCTCTTGGCAGGGAAGGGACCCACAATTCTAAAAGATTCCTTTTGGAGAAGGTAGTTTGCATTTAGTTGACCTTCAGTAATTTCCTTCTACTAAGAAGGCTGGAATTTCCTTGTTTGGAGGTCTTCTTCATAATTTTGTAAACAATGATCTTGTTCACGTTCAGTCTCTGCTGCTGATTAAAGTCTCTAAATATTTTCTCTCTCTCCGTCAGGTTCCCAAGTTTATTCTCCCGTAGATCTGATAAACTGTCAATAGCCTGAATGTGGCAGGGACCAAAGCAGTGTGTGGTTCTGGTTATTTGGCATCCTCCATTCCTTGGTATGGTTGAGCTCTCCACTAGCACCCTTCTCTAGAAGGCTCAGCTTTTTGAGACAGGGGACCATCCTTAAACTGTGGGTTTCCCTGCAGGGCCTCCAGCTCCCCAACTCCAGGGCATCTTTCACTCTGTGTTCGCATAGATGGCTCCTGGGAGCAGGGCAATAAGGCAGGACTGTGGCTCTGTTCTTAGACTGATTCCTTCCTTCATTCAGAAACACCTAGGAAGCACTGGCTACATTTGAGAAATGATACAAGTCTCTGGGAATGGAGAAGTGAATAAGCCATGTCTGTCCTAGTTGATGGGGACATACCATCAGCACGTGCACCACCCTGGAAACCCAAGAGTCACTGTTGACTTAGTCCTTGCTCACGGCCTTTGCTTTGCAACCAGACACCAAGTATCACCAATTTCACCTTCTAACTATTCATCATACTCATCTCTCCTTCTACATCCTTCACCTATACTCCCCTAGTATAGTCCCTTCATACCTCTTGTTGATTATTGCAATTCCCCCATAACTAATCTGTCTGCTCTCATCTTCCATAATCATTTGCCCAGGTGGCGGTATGAGTGATCTGCCCCCCACACATGATCAGCTAAGTAGCTCACTCAGCCTTTCAAGTGGCTCCCTCTCACCCGCTTAACATGGAGGGCGACATCCTTGGTGCCCTGGTTTCTACCTGCCTCTCTGGCCTTGCCCCTTAGTGAATGCACCTGGACCACCAGACAGATCCTCAGCCCCCTTTGGACTGGCTGCCCCAGTCCTCCTGGTGGGCGAGGATTCTGGCCCTTCTTTCTACACCTCTCTGCCCCAACTCACAGCCTGCCTGCCTTTGGTCCCAAGTTCCTGCAGTCTGGAGCCTGCCTCCTTCCAACTCCTACATCTAGATAACTCCTTTTCATTCTCTGAGGCTTATTTTAGGGCCCAACACCTCTGAAAAGCCTTCTAGACCTCCCTGTTCTCTGTATGGGAGGAGCCTTTCCTCTGTGGGCCCATGGCACCCTTTGCACCTCTTCACCATTGTCCCAAAGTCCTGGAGTGAAAGTTGTCCCCCCTGGACTCTGGACTTCATGAGACACACAGTAGGCCTCCAATGCAATTGTTGAATGGAAAAACAAATAATTTCAGTACAGGGGAAACAAAAGGGGCTCAAAGTAGTGGCCGACTTCAGCTGGGAACTTTAGAAGAGGTTGTAAAGAGACCCAGGGCTGTGGGTTTAAGGAAGCAGAGCAGTGTGCGGGGAGAGGGCTGCCCTCACACTTTGCTTCCTCAGAAGGATGTGTCCTTCCTCGAGCATGGCAGCCCCCAGGCCTCCACCCCCATCCTCTTCCCTGGAGTCACCTGATTTCTGTCTCTGTGGTGCTGGGCAGGAGCTGAGCTGTTTCAAAGGAAACATAGTCAATAGCCTTCGAGAAAAACTTATTGAGAATTCACCAGAGCAAGAAGCCCTGTGGCAAGATGAGTCAGCCACAGAGTCAACCCTCAAGTGGTTTCACAGTCTAGCAAGGAAGCAAATGTAATTTTTTTTTTCTTTTTGCCTCTGAGTTGTGTCAGTCTATATCAATACAACATTTGTGCAGAACTATAGGTTACAGGGGGGCAGATGGCCCGCACACACGCTTGTTCGTGTGGTCCGAGACTCTGCTCATCATACCTGTGATTCCCCAGGGAGTGACAGTTGGCTCCGGGCTGACCCCTTTGCCACTGGTACAGCATCCAGGAGACAGGTCCCTCCTGCTCCTCGGAGCAGGACTCCACTGCTGCCCTCACCAGCCCCTCTTCTTTTGGCCTCTTCTTGGTCTCTGGAGAGGATCGTCCTTTTTCCTGTTAACTGATCCTGGAACGAAGAAGGGTCAGAGGTTATGGAATTCAGGAGGCAGAATGTATACTTCAAACAAACAGAATTTCAATCCTAGCTTTACCAAGAGAGGTCAAGACCAAATGACCTTGCTTTTGAGATAAAGAACATCAGGAAGCTCCCACAGTCCCTTTGGCATTTTGCCACCAGGAGTATTAATTAAAAGTGGGTGCACATTCCTGCCCATACTGTGGAGTATGACCAGCAAGAAACAGGAATGAACTATTGCTACAGCAATATGAATGAATCTCAAAGTAATTATGCCATGGAAAAGAAGCCAGAGGAGAAAGTGCATCCTGTATGACTTCATTCACACGAAACCCTGGAAAATGCTAACTAATCTATAGTCACAGAAAGCACAGCCATGGTTGCCTGGGAAGGAGAAGGAGGGAAGGATTAGGAAGGGCCATGAAGAAACTGAAGGGTGTGATGGTCCATATCTTGATTGTGGCAATGGTTTCACAGATACATACATAGGTCAAAAATTATGAAATTGCATATTTTAAATACATGCCGTTTACTGAATGTCATTATACCATAATAAGCCTGCTTAAAAAATTTAAAAATGTATGTGCACTTTGACCCAATAATTCCATTTCTAGGAACCCTCCCAAGGAAATTATTGAAGACGGGCATAATTTATGTTCAAGATCATCAGCACATTACTTAGAATGGTGAAGAAAGGAAAATGACCTAGAAGTTTAATAAGAGGAGAGAGATTAAAAAATTAATGCTTAAATAAATTCCAGATGATAGTGGAACATAAGATATGCTTTAAAAATAAGAAAAAATTCCTTACTATGGTAAAGAAAATGTTTATCATGTAGTGTTTGGTGGAGAGCCTTTTTACAAAATAGTCTGAACATTATGATAGATTATAAAATAAAGGTTTGTGTAGAAGAAAGACTGGAGGATTTATACAAAATATCCACAATAGTTGTTTCTAGACAATGGATGGGGTCACAGGTAGATTAAATTTTCTTCTTGGTGCTTTTATGTATTATTTGAATTCTCTTCTTTTGAAATGAATCATTTTTAAAAGTAGAAGATTCTTTTTTGATTCTTTTCCTCTTCCTCTTCTTCTTTTTCTTGGTCCCGCAGTCTCTGTGTTCTGTGCAAAGGCTTCAGGGGAAAGGATGGCCTGTCCTTTCATGATCTCTATACTCGCCGCTAAGTAGTTGCTGCCCCTTGACTAAGCCAGAGCACCACAAGTTTGAGGCTGCCCCAGCTCAGGCCTTCGGGTGCTGCCTGGGGCACAGGTGCTCCTTCTCTGCCGACTGCACGGACAGCTTACACATGGGGCTGCTCAGTGCCTGTGTTGTCAGTGGCAATAACTGGATAAAGGATGCTCGTAGCCAACTCATGGGGGGCTGGGGCATTGGGGAAGGAAGGCAACCTTGGCTTTCCTCATTTCTCCTTACTTTGGTTTCCCCTGGTTAACTGCAGCTTTTGGAAGCACTGAGGAAGCAAAGCGTTAGCCAGTGTAGCCTGGCCCAAGCCACACGTCTATTATCTTCCAGCAAAATCTGCAGCCCCTGGGTGGGGAGGCTGGGTATAATTTGAAGTGCAGGCTGGCCCGACTTTCCCCAACCTCCTTCTTTATTATTCTGAACGTGTGTATTCGTGCAAAAGAATGCTCATTTTCTATATCATTCACTTACATATAAAGCATTTATTAAATCCTGAATGCTAAGCCCTGTGCTTAGGGCTGAGGACAGATTTATTATAGTTTACATTCTGAAGGAGGAAGATGAAAAATCACTACAGTAATAAGTTAGTTATATGTATGATAGAGGGTCTTAAACTTTCTGGTCTCAGAAACTTTTTATATTCTTAAAAATTATTGAGGACCTCAAAGAGCTTTTGTATATCTGCTTCTGCATTCAATCTGTGACAATAAATTGTATGGACTGAAGTATATGAAGAAAATCTGTTCTCATACAGATATGCTGTAAAAGGGAGGAGTATTTTAATAGGCTTTTCATTTAATTGTAGATATTCTTTTCTGATACCACACCAGAACTTAAAGGTCAGGTGCAATGTTGAATCTGAAACTATAACAACATCCTATTTTATTAAAACGCGTCCGTATATCTTGCACTTTGAATGTGTCTTTCACCTGTGCTTCATGAAGCATCGTGAGTTGATCGTGGAAAGTTCAGGTCCCCCAAGTTATGCGGATCTTTCCAATGTTAATACATTTTCTTATCCGATACCCCAAATCACATTTATTGATATCATCATCAATCTCATCAGAAAAGCCTTAAAGTATAGGGAAATGGCAGACACAAGTTTTCAAAATTTTTAAATTTTGCTGAAAAGCCTGTACTTTACGATATTTTTGGCAACAAATACCATAAATTATTTTCCAGAAAAATGCCTGTCAAACACCCAAGTCTGAATAATCACACCTTGTCTGTCAGTAGTTATCCTGCAAGTAAAAACGGATTCGATGAAAAAAACAGTTCAGCCTGCAACTCAGACAATAGCACAAGTACTTTTCCTTGAGACAACTATTATACTTTGGTAGGTGGGAAAGAACTTTATGCATATTTCTCAGAGTATTAAAAAGACACGTACTCAAAGGTCAAGATTTAATAAAGTTAGTAATTTGTACGGTTTCCTCAGGGCCTTCAGCAAGCTCAAATTCTTGGGCTTGAGAGATCCTCTTGCCTGAACCTCCCAAGTAGCTGGGACTTAAGTTTTTCTATTTTTAGTAGAGATGGAGTCTCTCTCCTGCTGAGGCCGGTCTTGAACTTCTGAGCTCAAGAGATCTACCTGCCTCAGCCTCCCAGAATGCTAGGTTTACAGGTGTGAGCCACTGCACCCAGCCTCCTCAGAACCTTCTTAAGTGAAACTGGCACCTTTTAAAAATTGTAACTGTATGGCAGTGGGGAATATTTTGTCTGCTAGTAGTTTAGTGCCGCTGACTTGATTCATGCAAAGGTACCAACAGTTCTATTCGTCGTTGCTTTTGTACGATCAGTGCTCATGTCGACACAGAGAAAAAGATGCAAATGACATCTTAGTGTTAGTATGAAAATATTTTTCGATGGGTCTCAGAGGCCTTTAGGGTTTGCACAGCACACTCTGAGAACTGCTGATGCAGGACATTTATGTGGTGATAAGTGTGGTGGAAGGAAGTAGCAGGGACAGGTGCAGGGACGGTGGGTTACAGTTCAAACTGGGTGGTCCAGGAAGGCCTCACTGAGAAGGTAAGGTTTGATAGGTTACCGTAAAAGAAATGAGGGAGTGAGCCCTGAGGTATTTTGAGGAGTAGCAATCAAAGAAGAAAGAATGGCAGGTGCAATGGCCCTGGGTAGGTGTATACTTGGTGCATTCAAGGAACAGTGAGGAAGCCAAGCTGGTGGCAAAGGACATATGGAGTCATGGAAAGGGAGGTCTCCAAGTTGACAAGAGCCAGGCTGCATGTAGGGCCATATAGGCCATGGTGAAGGACTTGGGCTTTAGTTTTGAGTTAGTTGCAGAACTCTTGAAGGGTTCTAAGAAGAGCAGTAACCCAATTTGTTTCCATTGCAAAAGGGGATGAAGCTGAGTGGTACAGTGTGGCCAGAATCTGTGTTTATAAGGTTTGGACATTTATCCTTGAATAATCCTGGCATGTAGTTGGTGTTTAAAAAAAGTATGTGGGATGAAAGAATGTCCTATATTCCAGTGCTTGCCAAAGAACAGGTTTGTGTCACCAGCCTTGGCTACAGGAACAAGTGCCCCAATATAATGGTTTGAAAGAGTAACTATTTATTTCTTGCTTATATTACTTGAGGAGCTGTGTCTGCTCCAGCTCCGGTGGAGCAAGGAGGGAAGAATTGATATTTGGGAGCAACAATACAATCTAAAAGGGCCACTCTGACTCTGAGGGTGAGGTGTTGCCATAGTCAGCTAACGACAGTCCTACCCAAATTAACTCATTTGACTAAGTCTTTTGCTTCTGAGGCCCGACAAAGGCCGTCTTACAAGAAGCCTGCTGCCAGAATTGAGTCACTAGCTGTGTGCACAAAGTATAAATGCACAGTCTTTCTCCTGCAATTCATTGCAAAAGAAGGATCGAGAAACCTTGGCCTTTTCACCCCAGAGCACAGGGGTTGCTCAACCATGGCTAAATGTGTTATGTTCAGGGTCCAGGAATGGAGCCATGGGCCCTAGGGAAAGGTCTTCATCTTTGCAATAAGTCCTTCAACCATCAATGTTCGGTACCTCTTGATGGGGAAGGGGACTTATCAACCCATCCCAGGGGTCCCATCCTAGGAGTCTTTGGATTTGGGACCTGGGACTTCCGCACACCTTAGGTACCCTAAAGAGAAGAGGCCTCTTAACAATGTCAAGTTAGAAAATGAGCACAGTTGCTGGTTCCTGGCTTTCCTGCTCTTTGTTCTCTCCAACTGGGAGAACGTGTGGGTTGGACCCTGGGGATGCTGCACTGTACCAGGCCATGTGCCAGCCTGAGAATGTTTGGAAATGTGGGTAAGGCAACCTTTGAAACCTAAGCGACTTCCTTACTTTGAGGTTACATCCAGAAGCCTTGTCAATCTTCTCAGTTTTATAGCTGGCTCATGTGGATTGAGCTCACCACTTGGTTAACATTAAAAGGAAGCTTCTCTCAGACAACTGAATATCACCCTTCCTCAACCTGGACCCCTTAGTCTTGAACCTCAGCCCCTAAGTCTGAACATGACCTGCCTTTGAAAACTGCTTCCTTATAAATCTCTCGGCTATGAGCTACCACATGCGCCAGGTTCAACTTCGTTGATGATTTTGTGGCACCAGAGTCTTTGCTTCTTAACCACGTCAGGTGATTGAAAATAGATCGTGGTCCCCCTGTCCGTGGTGGAAGTTTCCATCATAGGTGGAAGTTTCTTCTTTAAAGGCCTCAGCAAGTCTGAGAAGCTTAGGGACACCCCCACTGAGGTGTTTGTAACCTAGAGTGATTTATGGCAGCACTAGAACTTCTCACAAAAGACTGGTTAATACTCTGGTGCCTTTTAGTGCCTCTTTTGAGTGAGACTTTGACCCGGGTCAGGATGTGGGAGGCAAGTCTTCTCCTCAAAGCCCACGGGTGGCCGCCTTTGGGATCACACCGGCTTGGCCTACCGTCCTGAGTGCTCCAGAATTGGTCTCTGTTGTTGACTCGGTTTCTGTCTCTCTGTTTCTTAGTTTTGGCTTGTGTGAATTTATTGCTCCCGGATCAGAGGAACACCCCCAGAGCACTCTCAGTTTCAGGGAGAGGGTGAGGATTTTGAGTGTTTTTGCACACCTTGGGTTTGAGCCAGGTTTGCTTTTTCCTCCCTGGAGGATCTCATCAATGGCTCCGAATGCTTTCCCTGTGGCGACATTCTTACTTTATTACTAAAGCTCCAGTGAAATCCTTAAGGTTGGAGGTTAAAACCAACGAGACCCTCTTACCGTCCTTCAGTAAAGAGAAAATAAGACTCCAGAGCTTATTCATTCAGAACAGTGCAGAAGTTAACAAGAACAAAGAAAACAGCCTGATAAGTTTGCAAAATTTCTGCCCCTTGTCTGTCAGACAAGTCTTGTTGACTCTTAATTTAGCACCTAGTTCAAAACCTGTGCCGTCTGGTAGAGTAGCCACTGGCTGCACATGGCTGTTTCCATTTGATTGAATTAAATACAGTTTTCTGTAATAACTCAGTTCCTTAGGTAACGTACTCAGTAGTGATAAGTAGTCAGGGTACATGGGCCATTTCCTTACTGCAGAAAGTTTAAATAGTTCTAGCGAGTTACATTATAATTTCTTTTATCTGTAATTTTTTTTTTTTTTTTGTTTCCCAACCCAGGACAGATTAGAAATAGCAAATGAGGGACACAGGAAATGATGATAACAAAGGAAGTGATATAAAAGGAGGAGATGGAATGATTAAAAATCAAAACACTCATCTGTTTATTTAATCATTAAACAAGCATTTTATCACACAGCTGCTGTAGACCGGGGACTGGTCTAGGTACTTCGGCTAAAGGCACAAGCCCTGTTCTCACACAGTGTAGTGAGTGAGTAACACAGTGCTCGGAGGATATTCACTCCGAGGGCTGGTACCCTTGGTTTCTTCATTATCCTCTGAAGATATTATCAGTTAACAATCCAGTCAATACTCAGCATTTATCTTGAGTCCTCAAGAATAGCTAATATACTCTAAGAAGGCAACAAATACATACATTTTAGGGAGATTATGCTTCTGGTAGCAAAAGGAGCTAGTTTGATTTACTTAAATTACTTTTTTTTCTTTCTAAGTTAGAAAACTATAGTTTTATATGTACAGGGTAAAAAAAAATACCCCGTTTTTATAAGCTCCTTTTTGCTGGTGAGTTGATAAGGACCTCTATTTATTTTTATGCCAATATAATTTGCTTTCTGGTTCTGCCCCTTGCTACCGTATGACTCTGGATAAGTCATTTGGACTTTTCTATGCCTCAGTCAGAAGGTGAAAAAGAAACCGAACTTACACAGCCATAACTGTGGTGATACATTTTACCAACCAAACGCCTGAGAGGGCTTTCTGAAGCAAGCACGGGCCCGGTGGGAGTTGATGAATCCATTAGATTCCTCTTTTCTCTCTCACTTTCTTTCCTGTCCCTCACCCCAAACACACAACGGATTTTCTCTTCTCCCTTCATAACTGGTAAAGACAAAACAAAACAGCACTCCACAGAAGCCAAGCAATGTGAAGCTTAAATATTTTCTTAGAGAAAGAATTGAATTCTGATAGTAGAAAAATTGTGTCAAAAGAGGTGAAGAAATTAGTCTTTGCAGAAAGAACACGCTAGGGTTTGGACTACCTAATTCTTCCAGGTGATGGTAGGAGTTCTGTGAAGGAAATGGGAGACAGACTTATAGCTAAACTTTTTCAAAAATGTGTAAGTCAGAATCAGGGCAGAAAGCTCTAATTTAAAAATGGTGTCAAAGACAGAGTCCCAGATGGCTGGTGGAGGGGAGGCAATTGACGTAGAGGGTCAGACACTATTAGGGGACAGACGAACGTCAGTCAAGTTCTAGCTCCGATACTTACTAGCTGTGACAAACTGTCCAAGTAACTTTGCCATCCTGTGTCTCAGTTTATTTATTTGCAAACTAGAAAGAGGGCTACAAGCATGACTGCAGCAAGTGATCAGTGTGACGATTTGTGTGAAACCCTCGGCCTCCACACGGGAGGTGCTTGTATTAGTTGAGGCAACACTAGCAGTTGTGATAGTTAAATGCCCAATTCCTGTGTTTAATGAGATTAAGGTTTATTTCTTGCCCATATAATAGACTAAATGGGGTAAAGCAGGAGGCTTTCTTTCCTTCATGTGGTGACTCAGATGTAGGCTTCCGTCTTGTGACTCCCTCCATCCAACTAAATGGGGACCGCAAGAGGCTTTTCTCCTGTTTTCACCTTGTGACTTCCCCGCCCCTTGGAAAGTCAAAGTCCTCGGATTCCAGATGTCAAAAGAGAAAGAGAGTGAAGAAGTCTTATCTGTTTCTCAAAAGCCCTGGCCTTCGACATGAGACTCACCCAACTTCTTCACATTCCATGGGTGAGAACGCCTTATGTGGCCTCCCCTGAGTACACAGAGAGCTAGGAGATACAGTCCCAGCTCAGCAGCCACCTTTTAGCAATAACTCTACATCCTGACGGGTGCCAAATGCTTCTGACTAGCAGCCAACCACTTTGCCTTAACATTTGATGAATGGTAGCCGTACGATTGTACGCAACACACAGCCAAGTGAGCAGTGACTCTGTTGGACAGCAAAACTATGCTGTAAAATGCTGAAGGATAAGGGAAAAAAGTAAAACCCCCCAGGAAAATGTTACTGAGCAAATTAGTCTATAAGATTTAGCAGTAATTTGGATCATGATTTCTTTTTGGAGGGGATCATATTTGAAACCAAAGAATGTAATGTCTATTACTCCATCAAACAAATATTTCTGATACTGATTATATTATAAGATGCTGGGCTGGACATTGGGTGTGGGCTGGGGGGGGATGAAGATGAGTAAGACCTGGATCTTGCCTTCAAAGTGTTCAGATTCTGGGAGGGGAGGGAAGACATGCACATCCTCAAAGGACCACAGAGACAGGCATTTGGGGCAGTGCCTGGGAAGGAGAGTGCTATGGGATTTCAGAAAGGGTGGAATGGTTTCTGTCCTGCATGACTCAGCTGCAAGAGAACATCCTGGATGCTCAGGGTGTGAGTCTGTCCTTGTTTACACGCCGCTGGACCCTCTCTACTTGCTCTAGGACAACTTTTAACTTTGTGTCTCAATCTCCTCCCCGCTCCATCTCGGCTCTCCACAGATCAGAGACCTCCTTTATCTACTCTGGGCCTTGGTTTGTCCCTCCTCCCTGGCAGGGCCAAGGTTTCCCACTCCATTTCCTGCACAGGTGTCTTCTTTTGGCCACTCTCAAGAGCTCTGCCTCAGTGGGCTGTACTTCCTAGGTATGGCCTAGTGTCCAGATGTCACTCAATCTCCTTGGCTTTTATTTGTCCTGGGGTTGGGGGAATGGACCACTATGTGGATAAAATTGTATTTCGTTCGCATAGTGAAGGATGCACAGAATTTTGGTAACTAGAGACAAGGCTTTCATCTGCCTTAACTTGGTAACTAGAGACAAGGCTTTCATGCTTAATTTGACAAAAAGGTCCTTTGTCATTGCTGACTTGGTTTAATTGGAATCTTTTTAGTTCCATTTATGTTTTTGGAAAGGCATCTTGTTTATTGCCTACAACACTGAAGCTAAAAGATACAGCAGTTCCTGTGATATAAGCAGGGTAAGTGGTATCGTGTTCATTTACTAGATGAGAGAGACCGAGTCTTGGCGAGGTCAAGTGACTTTCGTAGGGTTGATCAGCCAGGAAGTAGAATGGGCAGGATTTTTCTCCAGTTCTCTTTAACCCTAGTCCAGTGCTCTTTTTCCATGTCACACAGTGCTGCAGGGGTTCAAATGAAGAACTTAATTTTATCAAATTAAATACCATTCAATAAGATAAAATATCTTGCAGGAAGATTCGCAATATAAGAAGGCCATATTAAAGACGGTAAACCCTCCAGCCGCCAGAGGAATACACCCTGCAGTCACTGTTTGCTGCATGCTTCAGAGTGTGTAGGCAATTGCATACCCTGTCTACTGGGCAGCAAGTGGTAACACTGACAAAAGGTCCTCCCCGCCCCCTGCTTTTGTGATCCTTACCTGGTGAAAGTGCGCCTGGCTCAGGTTAGCTGAAACTGACGTTTATCTCAGTTCTGCTATTACTCCTTCCCCTTCAGATTCTCAGGGCAGGGTGGCGAGAGGGTGGGGGCCTCCCTAGGAGGCAGCCGCAGCAGCTTTGCTGATGAGTAAATTGGGATTTAAAGAGAGGGAGGAATTTGAGAGCAGAGTGGTTTGATGGAGCAGGAGAAATTATTTGCCCCCGAGTTCCAGGAGCATCCTCGGGGACAGCAGACCTGCGAGGCTAGCGGAGGGCATCGGGAAGTAGATGTGGGCCAGGCAGTGAGGAGCAAGGGGGAAACTGGGTTTTGGGTGTTTAGTGAGACAATGACAAGGTCTTAAATAAAAGCAAAATGTTTGAAGGAACTAGCAGCAACACAGATCAGCCATGGGAAGGGGAAAGATTCAGAGACAAAGCACTGCAAATGACAAATGACCATGTGCGCTGCTACCCCAGGGTCCTGAACCTGTGCTATGTGCAGAAATTAACTTCGCCTGTTTTGAAAACATGCTGAATTTTCCTATTTGGGACTGAGCTGCACTCTTTTTACCCCTGGAGATCAGGACCAAGAGGCGTGAAAAGAATCTCAGTTCTAGCCATGAGCACTATTTTAAAAGGCTGCCTTTCTTAAATACCTCATATTTCGAAAGGTAACAGAATCCATACTTGAAAGCACAAAAATAAATGAGCAGGAAAACGGTTCAGCGGGAAGAAGCTGGCGTGGCTGTGGAGAGCAGAGGCAGCTTTCTAATTCTGAGCTCCCCAGGGCGGGGCCTGCCGGCTCACCTGGGCCTCCCTCCCCAGCAAATGTCGGTAAGACGACCGGCGAGGAAGTGACTGATGCAGCAGGAAACTCACACTTGGCTGGGCTCAAGAAGGGGGAAATCGAACCAGGGCTCCTGTTTCAGAGCAGGCCTTGGGGGCGAAGCGTGAATCCAGAATGACGGCTCCGAGTTTCCTGGTTCTCGTCTCTCCCGTTTGATCAGAGGGGGGCACACTCACCAGTAGCGCTGGCAGAAAAGGTGGCAAGGAAGGTGTTTGGTGGCATGTGGTGTAAGGATGAAATGAGAACACCCAGGCGCAGAGCATTTATTAGCTGATTTTCTTACATGTGCCAGGCGGCAGGGACACAGAGGCAAACGAAGAGGCACAAATCCTCCCCTGGTGGCGCTGACCTTGGGACAAGGAAGGAATAGGAAGGAGCAGCATTAGCAGATTGGAAGGTGGGAGGAGATGGAGGAGATGTGGCTGAAAGGGCTCAGGGAGTGCCTGACAGGGGCTAGGGGAGGCCCTTGGAGAAGATGACACTGAAAGCATGAAATAGAGCTGGATCTGGGAGAAAGAGTGTTCCACACCCAGGGGACAGTAAGTGTACAGGCCCTGGGAGGGAGCTGCAAGGAGGCTGGTGCAGCCGGAGCCGAGCAAGAGGGTGGAGGATAGTAGTGGATGGGGTCAGAGAGGTGAAAACCTCTGGGCCTTTCAGGCCTACAAAATAATACCTGGGAAGGTGAAGACCAGGGGTCTGGTTAAGTTAAATGGGATCATGCTATGTGGACTTAATGTTATCTGAAAATCTCTTAACAGATGGGCGAGAACATAGCACTTAATAAATGGTGGCTGCTGCTATTATTCAGCTTATCAAAACATGGGGCAGAGAAGGGATCCCAGGATGGCAAATGGCCTCCTGCAAGGTGGGTGTTACATTCGTGCTTTGCCAGCTTCTCACACATCGGTTCTGATAAAATACAGGGGTGTCAGATGGTAAACATGCTCAAGGATTACCAGGCTCGAAACTGGATTAGCCAGGGTCCTGATTTTGTGATTAATTGCCTCCCAGGTGGAAGAAGCCCTTATTGAGCTATGTGTCAAGTGCTGAAGCAGACATGGGTAATAAATACGGAAACGAACTAGACTGCTGGGGTTCCTGCTCTCACAAGTATTATTTATTTTAAATCTCCTCCTCTGGGCAGTGTGTTAGACAGAGACGGAGATGAAACAATTATGCAAATAGACATGTCACTCTGACAGTGATAAATGAAATGCAAGGTGGGTGCCAGGTGCCCTGGAAAGCACAGCAGGGGCCTCATCTGGTCATTGTGCGGGGCCTCTCTGAGGAAGGAACACTTGAACTGTGACAAGAGAAAAGGGGGAGGTGTTCAGGTGAGATAGGGCCCTCGGGAGAGAAGGTCCTGAGGCGGGAAGGAGGAAGCGAATGCCCTGGGGAACACAGAGCCAGGCAAAGGGCTGGGATGTGTCTGAAGAGGCAGACAGTGCTGGTCAGGATGCACCTTTGGCATGTGGTCATTTGGGCCTTTCCTCTAAGTGCAATGGCCAGTGTCAAAGCATTTCCAACAAGGGGTGACCGGATCAGACTTGTATTCAATCACTCTGGCTGAATGTGAAGGGAACCTGGATGGGATGAGAGTGGGCTTGAGACCTACTGGGAGGGTCCCAAGCATTGGAGGGGTCAAATTTCCACATAGTGAGAGTGGAAGTATGGGCCTTTTAAAAGGCCCCCTTTTAAAAGTGAGCATTCTTCATTAAGCTTTAGCCTAACAAGGTTTCTGTCCATCCCCTCTGCATGAAGGCTGTTAATTCTTGACCTTAGTTACAAAGATCAAGGGCAAGTCACTCAACCTGGCCTGGGATTCCAATTCTGTGCCTTCTTGTCTTTGTGGTGTGGTCAAGTCTCTCAATTCCTCATCTAAAATGGGCAAAATTACACTTGCCACAGTGGGTGGGTTGGGAGGATTCAATCAAATAATGAAGCCCCCCCTCCCCCCAGCAAAACTGATAGGGCGAGCAAATTGAAACATTCAAGGTTGAATCAGAAAGGATGCTGTCAACTGTTTCTTGGACGTGAAATAAAGGACCATAACACGGTCAGTCTCAGAGCTTTTGTAGTGACCCACGTAAAGGTCTGTCCTGATGCAATACAACAAATGCTAGTTTCACACTGTTCTCCAAAGGAATCGTTCTTTAATGAGAACTGGTCTCTTGAGGCCAAGGTTCTATCCCACAGGAGCGTTTAGAAGGCAATGATGTGAGATGTGGGAAACCACGACCTTTACCTTCTAGCTTAACAGCCCACTGGGGCGCTGAGAACCAAAACTATGGACCATTTCAAGGGATCTGAATAAAAGATGCCAAACACATACCATAGTTATCTATTGGAAGATTATGGTAGTTTCTGTTCCTGTATAAACTTGTTTTCCAGATTCATGAATACGTATTTAAAAAAGCAACAAATGTCATCAAAATCTTGAATAGGGAAATGGTCCCTAAGTGTGGTAAGAATGGGCCCCATATTTGAACTTGTCTGGGCCGTATGTCTGACTGTTTGCAGGTATGTGTATCATTCATTCCACATACATTAATTATCTCTTATGCTGCTGATACAATATTAGGTGTTATCTGCTGGTGACACAGACTTGGCCCCTTTGTCTGTTTCTTCCTCAGAAGTCTGTAGTCTTTCTGATGCAATCCCTTAGTTAGAAACCAAACTGAGTTTTCAGTTTCACCCAGTGTTTTAATTGTTGCTTTACATTTTGTCAAGATTTCATCCTGTGCATTAACAACTCTTTAAATTACATTATCTTGAACCTTACTCAAACTCCTACCATTCACATTTCAAGACCTTTTATGTAAAAAACATGATGAGCCTCAAGTAATTCACCTCATGAAGTTGCAGAGGATAAAAATGTGGCTCAGTGATGATTAAAAAATAGACAGTAAAATATACATATGGATACATCAAAGCCTGTACTATATTCCCAGGTCCACTGCGGCCTGGGTGCCATGGATCACTGGCCTCTGCTATTGAACATGAGACTAAGGTGGGGGCAATGCATGCCGCACTGTCCTCCATTATAACCTGCCCCTCTGGCCGAATGCTCTATTCTGCCATCCCTCACCACTGGCAAACATGCAGTTGTTAGAAACATAGAGCACTTGGTACCTTTGCCGAGCAGACTGTGAAATATGAGTCACGGATCTATTTGTTCTGCAATTATGAAAACTGCAAAATTTTGATCAAGATTGAAACTGAAACTCTGAGTGTCATCTCATGGGGAGCCCTGATAGTCTCGCCGGCAGACTGTTCTCTTCACTACCACCCCCCGGCTCTCTAGTCACGCTATTGCCTCTGCCAGGGAGTTACCCACTGTTTAGCGCTCAGTGCCCAGAAAATGGCCTGCTCAGAGGCCTTTTCAAAGGCTGACTTCCAGCTCATCTGCCAATAGGAGGTGCGAGTGTCCTGGAGGCACTGACCGTTTCTCTCAGCGCCCTGCCTTCCTACTGTGGACATTCTGGAGTCCAACCCTCCATCTGCACACAGGTCTGCCCTCAGCATCCCCTGTCCTGTACCCAGGATCTCCCAGTCACCGCTTAGCTGTCCCAATTCTCATTCTCTTAAGAATCCAGTTTTAAAAAATGGATTTCTACTAATGTACCAATTTATTATTCCTTCTAAGAAGGAGGTGCTATCTCAAAGTGATCTTAGGTAGATAAGATCTAGTACTTCCCAACTATGTTTCATGGAGTGCCAAACTTCCTTGGATGTGCCTGAGGGTCACTGTATGGGCCTTGGAAACCACTGCCCTCTACACAAGCTTCAACCGGGGACCTTCTGCTTTTATATACCGGCTGCATTCAGGACACACAGTGGGGTCATTGAGACCCCTACTGGCCCTGGAGTCAGACCAGACAGTTTGGAACTCCAGCTCTACCAACTACCAGCTGTGTGATGATGCTGGGTGATAATTTAACTTCAAAGTGCCTTAGTTTTATCATCTGTAAAATATAAACAATAAAAGTACACTGTATCTACCTTTCAGGGTTGTTGAACTAGATGAGTTAAAATATCTGCCACATAGTAAACACTACTTAAGAATTTATTATTATAGTCTATGTAGGGGTACTCTGTAAGATTTCACTTGAAAGAGGGTTTCCACTGCTTTACAAAAAGGTAAAACAAATAAACAAGCCCCCAACCTCCTACCTTTACTGAAAATAGGAATAACTTATTGGAATGCTGCCAAAGGTAGCTTTCTTGGGGCCTGTCACATCCAACCTAAGTGTGGAGCTGAGTTGGCTTCAGGTATGTCCCCGGACTAGGTCAACCAGCTCGCAACTAGGGTTGGTATTTCTAGCTGCTGACTTAGGAAACAGAGTTAAGTGTAATGTCTGACAAATTTTACTGTATTTTTCTTAAATATCCTTATTACTAAGCTGATAATATTAGGTTTTATGTATCATAAGTGTTCAGGAAGAGGCTATTGGCTCACAATGTGGCTAAGAGTGGCCATTTGATTTTTCTGTTTGTTTTTTTGAAACAGTCTCACTCTCTTGCCCTGGGTAGAGTTTCATGATATCATCATAGCTCAGAGTAACCTCAAAGTCTTAGGCTCAAGTGATCCTCTTGCCTCAGCCTTCTGAGTATTGGGACTACAGGTGCCTGACACAATGCCCAGCTAGTTTTCCTATTTTTGTTAGAGACAGGATTGTCTCACTCTTGCTCAGGCTGGTCTCAAACTCCTGAGCTCAAGCAATCCATCCACCAGAGTGCTAGGATCTTAGGCGTGGGCACCTAGCTAAAAGTGGCCATTTGAAGAAATGTTTCTTGAATTTTTGAAAAGTCAGATACCAGTTTCAAAGAATGCTGTAGCAACTGCCTGATTAAAACCAAATGAATAAACCAGCCTACGTTTCAATTATTGGTGACAACATGTACTGGGCAACACTTGACCACTTGGGGCGTGTGTCATAGTTAATTTCTAACCAATCTTAAGGTCCTCAGACAGTCCTCAGACACGGGAATGATGCTCTTTCTCCTTTTCATTTTAAGAATTTCTAATTTTTTTTATTTGCATGGACTCAAGGCACTTATTGCATGACAGTGTAACTGAGTTGCAGAGTAAAACAACAACTTGAGCATGATTGAGGCACAAGGAGAACTGAAGCATGTTCAACACCCCATTCAATACCTAGAGGGTACTCCCAACACCCCAAGATTCACTATAATGCTCTAAGTGAGGGCCAAATATTCCATCACATAAAATATAAGATCACCATGGTGAAGGCCAGAGTGAGGACAAATGTAATCTCTTCATGTCTGAATTTGAGTTAAGGGTGGTGGGTGGGGGGTTTCCATAGGGTTTTATTGCCCTTAGATTTGAGAAATGTTTTGTTTTGTTTTTGGTGTGATTAATACTCTGCCATTTTTAGAACTCCAAATACACAAGGCTATTGGGTAGGACTTGAAGCAAAATTTAGGGAGTATGCATCATAACTCCTCATGACATTCTTTGTGGGTCTGTGTTAAGTCACAAAGGTATCAGCATTTTAATCTGGAAGAAATTCCTTGTGGAAAGAGGATTTTTGTACACATCCGTATCTCTAAACTCAGAAGGACATTGCGATAATATTTTATTTGCAAAGTATCATGATGGCAGCTAACATCTGGGGAGAGTTTACTGTATGCCAAGCAGGGTGCTAAGTGCTTTTACATAGATTATTTCATTTCTTCTTCACAAAAAGTCTATAAAAGTAGGTACAGTATATGTTAAAGATGAGAAAATGGAGGTTTAGTGAGTTTAAGTGACTTGTCTGAGGTTATCTGAGTAGAAGGTGATGGGGTTGGGATTTGAACCAATGTCTGGCTCCAACGCCTGGTCATTTCCCCTTGTACACACAGGCTCTCCCGATGAGCATGGGGTATTTATTTCTGTATATACTGTGGCTGCATTCTCCAAACAGTTCAGAGCTCTCGAAAATATTTTGAGAAATCTCTTAGATAGACGTTCCAGCAAATACACCTTATTTTGCTTGAGAATTTCCCTGTTTCTAGCACCTTTGCCCATTCAGCTTAGAGAACCAACCTCAGAGAACAAAATTGCCCTCCACCTCCAAACCCGGCGCATTTTCTTTGATTGCTCCGGGACAGCCGCTGAGCCGCCGTACCTGGTTTCACTTAGCAAGACAGGTGCCTCTGGTTTCCCTGGAAGGTGTGACTGCCAGGGGTCTCCAGCTTTATTCTGCCCTCCCAGTGCTGGAGAGAGAAAGTCTGGTGTAGGGCGCTGCTGGGGAGGATAGACTCTGGCCTTCCTTTTTGAACCTTAGGTTTCAAATCGAGTATTCACAGGAGAAAGAGCCCTTCTGTGGGATCTCACCATGAGGTTGCAGAAGACGCTGGCCCTGCCCTGCCCCCCACAGCGGCCCCTCTACATCTCCACACTTTCTGCTCTCGGGCGTTACCTCTGAAGGGAGAAATCACAGGACTTGGAAATTCCGACGAACCTTTTGCTTTTAGTTGTTGTGCCTCCCCGGGGTGAGTCTGGTTCTGAGAAGAAGATGGTGAGAGATTATGGAACGTGGCTGCTGACCAACCTGCCTCTGGGGAGGAGGATGTAAGAGTCCCATTGTCAGAGTGAGAAGGAAAATGAGGCAGTGAGGCATGTGAATGGGAAATGCGTTTCTATTTCCTTAAAAACACTCCTTATTCAGAGAGGCACACTGCTAGGGTCTCGGGCAGCTGAGGAGGCCTGTGAAAGCCGCCTCTGAAGGGGAAAACCCACCTGGGACGTGAATGAATTCGGAGCTGTTCAAAATTGTTGATCTTGCCAGATTCCAACTTTTGACAGCTGCTAAATATGGCACCTGAGAAAATAGCTTCAATTTTGTAATTTGGAAATAGGAAGGGAAAATTCATTAGGGTTAAACGTACGGAAGGCGCGCGCGGTCTTTCCTCTACCCACCCAGGGTTTAGCTGGGACTCACTGAGTTCGGGTACGTGAAGGGTAGATCTGGGCTCCTGCAAAGACAAAAAAGACCCGTTTCCTCCCCTCTGAGCTTGGGGACTCCCGGTGACAAGCTCCCCGCGGAGCCTGTTAGGAAGTGGCCTCTGTGCAATACCCCCCTCTACTGGACTCTTGCATGGAAAACAGCCGAACAGCCTCTGCTCCCGAGACCTCGTCAGAGCTGCTTCTCTGTAACAAAACGCATTTTGGAGCCTGCCAAGGCTATTTCCCCTTCCCTTTCTACTACTCCCCTGATCAAGATGAAAACTTCTCTCAAAGCGCATACACCCGAGAGACGTGAGGCACATATCCAAGAGAGGAATGAAATGAGGGGGCGGCGCGGAATTGTAGGACTCAGAGGACTGAGCGCTCTTCCTAGTACAGGATCCAGGGCCCGGGAGGGACAGCCTTGCCGAAGGCGCACAGCTGGGAAGAGGGACCCCAGAGCTACGGCTGCATCCCCCCCCCACCCCCCGCCTCCCCCGTTACTGTTCCTTCTCCTGTGACATAGTGACATGAATATTCAGAATAGCTGAATCCCGAGAGTGACTTTTGGTTGCGGAAATCACAGGACCTGTCCAGGGAAAAGGCAATCTTTCAGACTGTTTCCCTAGCAGGGTCTCCTCCCCGGCCAGGGTTCCAAATGACCCCAGAAAATGGGGTCAGAAATGGTCTGGCCCGAGGTCCTTGGTGACACATAGACTGTGAGGGGCCCCTCCAGGTCATGCCCAGTCACAGGGCTGGCACCCTTTGCTGTCGGAGTCTGCGTTGTCCAGTAAGGTAGCCTGTAGCCAGGTGACTATTAATCACTTAAAATGTGGCTCATGCGGCTGAAGAAAAGAATTTTAAATTTTATTTAATAGGAATTAATTTAAATTTAAATAGTCACATATACGCATTGGCTACCTGTTGGACAGCATAATTCTAGAAGGGCCTGTGACACGTGTGTGTTGCTTGGTCGACAAGATAGTAGATTCCTTATTAGGTGCCACTGGACAACTGGCAGGGCTGGGTGGGGAGCACAGCACCCAGATGAGGCACAGCCCTACGTGCAAGCAGCCCGGGCACAGAAGGTGAAAACCCCGGGTTTGGAATCTTACTTCTCCCCAGGGTAACCACATGGGCTGGGAAAAGCCTGAACTCCTGGGCCTCTGTGTCCTCACCTGTGAAGTGGGGAGGTTGGTTGGTTCCATGCTTTTTTGTCACAAAAGAGCCCTTTCATTATTTCCCCCCCAAGGATTTCATGTTTAGACAAAACAGCCAACCAACCAATCAACCACAAAAAAATCTGTCTATGCCACAAGCAGCACTTGCTAAGAAAATAATGACTGACATTTTAAATGACAAACTGCTAATCGGAACTTTAATCCATGCCAGCTAGCCAGAGTGGTCTCATTCAGTTGACTTGATTCCATCCGAAGCAGAGACACCTGAGACATAATTAGCCCACCCAGTCTCCCGGGGCACATTCATATGCATTATTAATGGATTAAGAACACTGAGAATACCTCTAGGCCCCAGGTATTGCTTCCTAGGACATTCTGGGGGCTCAGGGATGCACATTAGAACCCGGATGAGATGCTCTCTAAGTCCCATCTTGGTCTTTTGAGCTTCAAGTCCAAGGATGTTTTGATGGGAGGATTCGTTCAGGGGTGGGCAAGCCGGTACAGCACTTCTTAGGGTATCAGGGCCTTGGTAGGGAGAGGGTTCTGGCATGCAGACAGGAAACCATAAGGGACGATTTTTCTTGAGCTACTCCTTTTGCTGAGGGTACTTCTGGGAGATGATAGAGCCTTCCAGACCATTGCTGGTGCCCAGACCCGAACAGCTGCCAGACACCAGGCCAGGCCATCCTCTCTTTCCCCAGACACTACCTCCACCAGCAGGGGACAGAGCATGAGGCAAAGGGCCATTTGCTTCCCAGCATGTGACCCTCCAAGGCTCCCGGAGGTGCCACAGAGAGGGTGGTGGGAGGAAACCCGAGCAATGAGGCAGAACCTGAGAAAAAGTTATACAGGAAGCTACAGGGAAGCTCCTTGTCCCTCAGAGGGTCTTTGAAAGGCAATAGTCTCTTTGATGGATGAACTTCAGGTTCAGCTAACGTCTGTGAGGTGCTTCTGTGTGCTCTGCTCTCTGTGACCTCATGGGATCCACACAGTGGTTCTCTAGGAGGGAGGAGATATTAGTCCACCCTACAGGCAAGAAAGCAAAGAACCGGGGTGGTCAAGGGGCCAGCTGGAGGTGGCAGTGCTGGGATTCACACCCAGGAGGCCAGAGATCGGAAATTGGGAATACAATGCCGTGACCTTGGTGTGTGCTGCCTCTCACTAGAGAGTATGACCTGTGGTGGCCTGAGGACTCTGACTTCTATTACATGGCACCTTTGTGGCAAGGAGCACCCCGCTTTAGCTCAACATGGAGAACCATCTCCCTGGCTCTCACCCACCTGTCCTTCACCCATTGCTGCTGCTTCATTGTATATGTTTTGATTCTTCCCAGATCTTTCTCACACTATTGAATTTTATTCTACCAAGAATCCTGGTAGGTAGGTGGGGACAAATTCCTTGTTCCCCCTTTACAAATGGGTAAACTGAGGCCCAGGGAATTACGTGACTCTGTCATTGACTTCACAGTTGGATTGGCGAAATTAAAAACAACTTTTCAGGTACATTTGCCCCTTTGGCCTCTAGGAGCAAAGTATCCACCCTACACTGTGAATGCCCTTCTGGCATTTTTTATTGGTGATGGTGGTGAAGAAGAGGTTTTTATTTAGTCGGGTTCTGATAGATAAGAGTCAGCACTTCCAATCTCAACAATTTTTGTAATAGTGACAGAGGATTCAGCATCTCTGTATGGTTCAAAACTCTTGTGAGAGCAGGATTTTCTCAGTGTGTATGTGTGTGTCTGTGTGGAGTTTTGAGTTATTTCAATCTTTGGGGGACCTCAGAGAGGTCTTCTCTCAAGGCCAGGTGCATGCTTTAATATGCTGCATTAGTCAACCTTGCTAATCAGCATGAAGGTGTTGTTGAAAGCAGAGCACCCCAGGTCAACGTGGGGACTTCAATTACAATTACCTGTCTTGTCTGGCCGGGGTGGGGCCTGGCTATGCCTGGCCCACAGGGTTGCTTTGTTTGTCTGTACTTATTCATTTTAAATAAACATTAACTGAGCATCTACTATTTGTCAAGCATTATCTTATGCACTCGCACGATCATTATCCCTTTGAATAAGGCTCATGTTTGATTTGGGTTTTGTTTGGGGAGAGCACCTGAGCATCTGAATAGGATTAAAATAATCATAGCCCTCTCTCCTTTCCCTTCTTAACTCCTCAGAAATTATTTCCCAGGAGATGATGTTCAGTTGTTTGATTTTACGATTTATGATGATAGAGGATTTTTTTTCTTACATTAATGCTTGCCAGGGAGGTGTGTCCTGTGGAGGGCATGCATCAGGCCGGAGTGAGAGTCTGCGGTGAGGCCTCCTAACCAGGGGGAGGGGTCTGCAACATTAATAAACTGAGATCACAGAGGAACGGGGGTGGGGAGCCTGGGGCTTTTGTTGAAAAGATATTAATAGGGATAATGCTTACATTCGTAGCTGAAGAAACTATTTGATCTCCTGAGCAGGGCTCTGATGTCTCTTATGATATGTATTAAATGTAAAACCCCTCTCTACTCAGAAAGTCATTTGTTAAATCAAGCGGTTGGAAGTTTCTACAAAGTCTGGAGCCTCAGAAAGACAGACAAGCATGGCTGGTCCATTGGCAGCTGTGCCGAGATGGGCTCAGTGGGCTGGGAAAGGCTCCACGGGACGCAAATTTTTTCAACTAGTTAGAAGGATGAGCAAGTGGTTTCTTGGGGTCTGAACTTCATGGTTTTGGTGGCAAACATTGGAGATGGGAAAATAATTACCCTGATGTGCCAGGCAGAGTGAGGCACTTTTAAATCTACTTTCCCATCGCATTTGGGCAATGATCTGATCAATCAGGATGCAGGAGTCCTCTTTCAGGGAGAAGTCGAGTTGTGCAGTAGGAGGAAAAAGGGAAGGGTGGGGCGGGAGAAGTCCCAGGCTTGCTCCAGGCCCACTCGAACCTGTGTTCAAACAGAGAAAACATGATTATGGACTATAATTCAGGGAGGGAAGTGTTTCTAAGAGACATTCTGGGCACAACTACCTTTCCATTGCACTAGAATTCCAAACAACGGAGCCACTGGTTAATCAGATCTTGAGCATGAACCATGGATTTGAGGAGCCCTCTGTTAAAATGTCCCTGAAATTCTCTGTAAGGGAAGAAAGGTTGCCCAGCATGTGTTCATTTTGGAGGCTAATGGAAAACTTGGGGGTTGGTTTAATGCAAAGGGATGGACATCAAAAGTTTTATTTAGGTCATACCTCTCCTCCTTAGCAGACAGGTAGTGGCAAAGACAGTGCTCCACCTCGAGGTTGTAAAATCTCTGTGCTATTTTATGCAGGTGAAGTCCAGACAGTCACTGAAGGAAGCAGTGGAGGCTGATAATTTATAGGAGGCTGGTTGGCCAGGAGCCTTGTCTGCCCCCAGGGATGGCTCTGGCAGTCAGGAGAGAGGTGAGGGGAAGAAAAGGAAGAAGACTTGGTTCACCCATCCAATCCTCACAACCAGGGGCAGGCAAGTTCCTCAATAGGAATTTTAGGAAAACAAGACAAGAATTAGGAGAAAGCAACAAAATCATTTAGAATGGAAGTTGGTTCTTCCAGGGAAAAACAAAGGGTGAGCAGTAGACACAGTAACTGTCATCACACACAAGAGTAACTGCTAAGTTTCTTGGGCATTATGGGCAGTGCTTTGTAGGAGATAATCTAATTTCCTCTTCACAGCTACCTTATGAAGGAGATACAATTATTACCCCATTTTACAATTGAGCAAACTGGGTCCACAGGACGTTCTAGCTCCTAGAATGAAGCAAGAAATATGATCAGTTACACAGTCACTGGGACTGTAACATCTGAACAACCAATAGTTCAAGAAACCATAAATAATGCCTGATTTTGAGATGAGAGAAAAATACTCTTGTGAGATATGTGAATGACCCACTGTCACAAAGTAGCACAAGTTTAAGACCATATGATACCAAAGTATCTACATCTAAATGAGTGCTGGGCTGATGAGTACTATTAAGAAGGTTCCCCTCCAGCTCCTCCCACCCAATGTCAACAGGGTGATAACTGGAACTCCGGGAGGGCAGTCGTTCTCACTTCCAGTGAAGGGGGCACTGCTGTGTAGAAGGAAATGTGCCCTCCATGGAAATCATAGCTGACTTTTCCAACGACACAACCACAGCTGGAGATTTGAATATCCTCAGTGGTGGCAGATGGACATCCTGAGGAAAGTGGTTTTAATTTTAGGAGGTTGATTTAGGTCCAATGTGTAGAATAAATGTTTCAACTGACCTTCTGAAGCGGAAGTGACAGGCCAATTTTTTTGTATGGTCTATAAATCAAGCCAATTCCTAGAAAGGGTTTCCAAAAATATTTGGCAACAGCCTTGGAATAAATGTATATGGTTTCTGAGATGAGAGCTTTGGGGATAGTGCTCATTGGTAGGAATAGGTTCTGATGTTTCAGTAAGTAATAAATTGTGTTATCTTGTGTGTCTTGCTTCCCCAGTTGAAATATAAGACGCTGAAGGCTGGGAGGCCAACGCAGAGCAGATGAATGGCTTAACTTTTGTCATGAAAGTATTATTTGATGCTACTCCTCCTATTATTTGTGGGAAGTCTTCTTCTCCAACAGCATGTCCATTCTCCCACTCACTGAACAAAATTCTTGGGATCCCCTGACTCTTCTGCCAATCTCCACATCCAGTCTCTTGAGAAACCCTATTAGCTCTATGTTTACAACAAACCCACACTAAGAACACTTCTCGCAGTCCTCCTGCTGGTGTCCACACCTTCTTCCCCTCTTGTCTGGGTCCCACAGTAGCCTCTTCACTGTTCTCCTTGCTGCCACTTTTGTCTCCTCCATAGTCCATTCTCTGCCCTGCAGTGAGGCCCCATCACATCACTCTTCCATTCAGAACCTTCCTGTGTTTTGGTGGTCTGAAGACTAATAGCCCCCCAAATGCTCATTGCCCCATGTCCAGAGCCTGTGATCATGGTACCCTACATGGCAAAAGGGACTCTGCAGCTGTGACGGATCTTGGGATGTGGAAAGTATCCTGGGTTACTTGGGTGGGCCCAACCCAGGATGAATGTCTTGGGAGGGTGAGTCTCTGCCCAGAGACTCCTTCTGGGCTTTCAGAGGGGTTGAGTTGTGGGGATTGAAGAATGGCTAAGGAGATGTAAGGGGAGGAGGACTTGACCCCTTCTTGCTGGCCCCGAAATGGAAAATGGAGCCGAGAGTCAAACAATGCGATAAGCAAAGGATTCTCCTTTAGAGGGTCCAGAAGGGGACCTCACCCTACTAACACTTTGATTTTAGCCCCATTAGCCCCCTTTAGACTAACAGTCCCCAACACTGACACCAGGGACGGGTTTCACGGAAAATAATTTTCCATGGACTGGGGCAGGGGGAGGAAAGGCTTTGGGATGATTCAAGGGCATTCTATCTCCACCTCAGATCATCAGGCCTTAGATTCTCACAAGGAGCATAGATTCCTCACATGTACAGCTTACAGTGCGGTTTGTGCTCCTATGAGAATCTAATGCCCCACTGATCTGACAGGAGGCGAAGCCCAGACAGCAATGGGGAGCAGCTGTAAATACAGATGAAGCTTTGCTTACCTCCTATCGCTGCTCACCTCTGGCTGTGTACCAGTTCCTAACAGGCCACAGACTGGTGCCAGTCCACAGGTTGGGGGTTGGGGTCTGCAGTATTAGACTTCTGACCTTCGGAAGTGTTTGATACTAAACTTATGTTGTTTTAAGCCAGGAAATTTGTGTGCTTATAGCAATCTGTTACAGCAGCAATGGGAAACTGACAGAGTTTCTCATCCCACTTATGTTAGTTGCAAGGGTTTGATCCCAGCCTGCAAGGCCCTGAGTGATCTGACCCTGTCATCTCTCTGATTTCCCCTCCTTCCACGCCTCCTCTGTTCCCTGGGCTGCAAGCACATGCACTATGGCCTCCCTGCTCTTTCTCTGAACTCAGAGAGGGCAGGTCTTACTTCAGGTCTTAGTACTTGCCGTTTCTTCAGCCTGCAGTCCCTTCCCACATGGCATCCTCCCTCCCCATTCTGTCTCTGTTCAAAGCTCAGGCACTGCCTCAATGTAGGGGCTCTTACTAAGTGAAGTACCCTCAGTGAAAACTGCACCCCTGCCAGCTGGGGTTCTCCACACTCCTACCCTACATGCTTTTCAAAGAGCTTTCTGCCACCTGCCACACAAAGATACACTCACACAAATATTTTTATGCTTTCTGGCTACTTTGCTTTTTTTTACTTATTGCCTGTCATCACCCATTAGAAAGTAAGCTCTGGGAAGGCAGGGCTTGTCACCTGACATTTCTGTCTGGTACATCATCAGTGTCTAGATGGCACATAGCAGCTGCTCAACAAACACTTATTGACTCAATGAAGGAAAGGTGGGCAACAAGGCATTAACTGTCATTTGCTAAATCCCTTGTCAAACTGATCATTGCTAACTCTGGCTAGATATAAAATTAGGACTCAATAATCAATTCCCCAAACAGGTGAATTTTTTGGATAAATTTTATTATTTTCTTTAGCTAATAATGTGTGCTGGCTGTTTGCTTCCAAAGCCTGGAGTCAGCATAGTATTATTACCCTTATTTCTGCAAGCTGCCTGGATGGCAACTTCTGCTTAGCAACACAGGGCTAGGGTCCCAGCACAGCTGCCCCTCACTGGGCTGGTGATGTTGGGCAAGGCACTTTCCCCTGGGCCTTCTCTATCCTCTGGGATGAGGGCTGACTACATGATGATTCCTGGACCTATTCCACCTCTGAGATCCTCAGTGCCCACTGATCCTGTAACTACTTGGCCCGTTCACGGTGGTTAACCGTAAGAAGGTTCGGCACCATTTCTCTGCATGCCTTTGCGAGACAGATGCTCCTCTGTGCTCTGCCCTGGAAGCACTCCAGATGCCTGGGGGTGTGGTTTCTCACAGGTGGAGAGTGGGTGTGTGCTAGCAGTGTCATGGCTGGGAAGTGGAGGAGAAGGGGAGCTCCAGGAGCGGAGGAGACAAACAAGTCAGGAAGACTGCAGGAGAAGACAGGGATGAGAAATGCTTAAATTCTCATCCACGGCAGGCATATTAAAAGAAGTAAGTGGCTGAGTTAGGAAGTAGGTCTTGAGCATAGATTTTGAATTGACCTCTTTAGACAGTAGTCTGGCAATAACCAGAAAAGTTGGAGGTACACACACAATTTGACCCGGAAATTCCACTCTGCTATGCACTGAATTGTGACCCCCCACCCCATGAATTCATGTGGAAGCTCAGTCCACCCCCACGTGGTGGTGTTTGGAGAAAGAGGCCTCAGGGAGATAATTAGGTTTAGCTTAGGTCTCCTGGGTGAGGCCCTCATGGTGAGATTAGCACCTTTATAAGACGAGACACCCAAGAACTTGCTGTTTCTCCCATCATGTGAGGAATCAACCCTGTTAACACCTTGATTTTGGACTTCTGGCTTCCAGAAGTGTGAGAAAATAAACATCTATTGTTTAAGCTGCCCTGTCCACAGCATTTTGTTTGTCGGCCCAAATTGACTAAGACATACTCCCAGAATTTACACCTTTGAAAAGCTCTCCCATTGTGCACCCCACATGTAAGATTATTTCACAGCACAATTCTTAGAGGAGAAAGCAGAAACAAACTAAATGTCCACTGATTGTAGAAGAAATAAATAAATAGTGGTACATACATACAGTGGTATGCTATACAGCAGTAAAAATGGACAGATTCCCTGTAGCCTATCAAAGCACACGAATCTTCCAAGTAGCCGAAGAGTGTGTGCAGGATGAACCCACTTCTGTAAGACTCAGAACCATACAAAACTTCATAATATATCATTACACATATCAACATGTAAGTAAATAGTATAACTACCGAGAAAAAGAAAGGTGGAAAAAAAAGACCCCATATAATTTGGGAAGGTGGTTTGTCTTGGAGAAGAGGTGGAGGATAAGAATCAGGATGGCACACATATTTTTAAAGCATTCTCAATGGCTATGTGTTAGGCTGAGTGCCGGGTGCAGGGGTTTTGTTGTGTCATTCTTTATACTTTCCATATACTCTTATGTGTATTATTATGTAAGAATATGAAATATTTCATCATTAGAAAAACAACTTAAGCAATGAAACAACACATAATAAAAGCAAAGGCTTTGGAGGCAGGCCAGCCTGGGCCCTGCTCCAGGCTTTTCGGCTTCATTAACTAGGGATCGGGGCAAGGCTCTTCCCACCGTGACTTATGGCATCTCCGAATGGGGCTCTGAAGAGAGAACCGGAAGAGCCTACGGTAGGTGTTCCACAATGGAGAGCGACGAAGATGAAGGGGTGAGGAAGGCCTACAGAGCTATTAGAAATGCTTTTATTCTTCTCAAGGTAATGACAGGGGTCACCGAAAGTTTCAACAGTAATAATTAATCTGTATGTGAAGCTTTGTAGTTTGCAAATCCTCTGTGCCTTGGGGTGATGCCTCCTTGAGGCATGTAAGAGTAAATAAACTTGCAAAGGACAGATGGACTACAAGTGAATTCCTCAAGTGAATTCCTCCGACCCAGCGCGAGACGTCGAACACAGCTTCTTTTAGATTCGGCAGACCACAGGTTAGTACAGCTGTAGAGCATTTGAACAAGTCAATGACCACGATCAATTTGATGAACATCTGGGGAGACTTGCACTCTTGGGATGTACAGATTCTTTCCAGGGCAAATGTTTATAAAAATTGATTGTACCTTAGGTAATAAAGAAATAGGGAACACATGGATGCTGTTTTTTTACTACAATGCAATTAAGTTAGAAACTAAATAATAAAAAGATAACACACACGTAGAACTTTATACATCTTTCTGAAGAACTTCGTAATCAAAGAAAAACAACGTAATATCTAGCAGAGAGGTTTGAAGAGCTATAAGTATCTAGCACTCCTGGCTGAGTTTTGGCTGGCCCTGGAGCACATGACTAGTTTGGTGACGCTTGCTCTGCAACCTGACCTTTCAGGATTCATCTTCATCCAGGCTTCAAGTGGCTGCCTGTTGTCATTAGACCGATATACGATGTATTTATTGCTCTGCTCCACTCCCTGTCCCCACACCCTTGGCTCTCTTTCCCCAGACACCTGTAAAACTCTCCCAGCTGACTGTCAGGAGTAGAAGAGGGGGGCACATATTTGTGGAAAGCTGGCTCTGTGCCAGGTGCTGGGATTTGGGTGTACAGATGAGTAAAACCTAGTCCATAAAGAGCTCCCAATTGAAAGGGGGAAAGGTTATTATTATAGCCATTTTGTGTACACGCACACATACAGGAATATAGTATCCATTATATTCACATAAACTGTAGGACCATGGATGAATGTCTTTGTTTAGGTGTCCAGAAAGAGTCTTTGGGAAGAAGAGAGGGAAGGACACAGCGTGGATCCAGCCACTGGGGTGGGGGTGAGGGAAAGCCCACACAGTTAAGGTAACAGTTCAGGGGGATCTTGAAGGGGAGTGTGGAGTTCTTCAGGGGGACAAGGGGAGGAAGGCCAATGGGCTGGCAGGGGGAAAGACAGGTGTAAAAGAGCCTGGCTGGCCAGAGAGACTAGGGGACCCTGGCCCACAGCTGGATGTGGGCTGCTCACTCTCTGTTTGCCTAAACCACAGAAGACCTTGAAATCTAAGGAGTCCAAGGAATTGGAGTTGTATTCATAGAATAAGAGCAGTTAGCAAAGATTTTTCAGGCAGGGATGTGACAGGGACTGATGTGAGCTATTTTAGAAAGCAATCACTGGCAGAAGGGGAGGGGATGAACAAGAGGGAGGGGGGAGAACGGCGCAGGGCAGCCAGCAAAGAGGCGGCTGTGACAGCCGGGCCGAGGCGATGAAAGCATGATAAATGAATTCGAGGATTCTGGAGACTGATACTCAATGTGTTATCCCTCCTAGGAATTTTGCTACTTTGACAGAGGACACTGTCTTAACACAAAGGAATGAAACTCCGGAAATGGTCATTCCTGGGATTGTGACAAGCTTGAGGAGAAAGGTTTTTGGGTATGGGGTCTACTGGGGCCCTTAGCAGTCTGTTAAGTAGGTACCACAAAGGTGGGTCACTACACGGCTTTCTGCCCTGTTCTTGTTTGTGGTCAACGTGGATCTCAGTCCTGTGTTAGGAAAAGAGTTGTAGCTAAAACTGTGGAAACGGAATTGGACAAGATTTGGAAGAGAACACTCTTTCTTCACCTGCACCATCCAAGACTCAGGCTAAAGCTCAGCCAACTCATCTTAACAGTGCTCACTCCCCGCAGAAGGTCAGTGCAATGACGCGTTGGGTTAAAAACCTGGGCGTGGGCCCATCCAGAGGTGGGAGGCTCTTCTGCCAAATCAGAAGAGAAACTGCTGGTATTCTGGCACAGAAACTGCTGTGGGCTGCCATCTGGGGTGCCACAGGGCCAGAGGGCAGAGGCTGGAGCAGGCACTCTGGGAAGAGAGGCCCGTTCGCAGGGAAACCCCATGTTGTCCTCAGGTTCAGGATCAGGACTCCTGCTGAAACAGTTTCTCTAACCCCAAGCAATCATCGCCCATCCTGACTCCCTCTGGGCAGACAGACATCCTTTGGGGTCCATGATGATGAAGCTAATGAGAAGAGTGGTCTTTTCTGCATTTGAAGATGGTGTTAGTCTCTTTCCATCCCTCAGGACTGAGCTGGATTCTTTTCCTGATACTGGAGACAAGTTTCTCCAAACCATCCACATTATTTCTTGGCCTTCCTGTTACCCACGTACACACATTATTGAGACAGCTGGTTCACTTTGGGGCTGGGAGGAGGGTATGTCAACGGCTCAAGGCTATGACCTACCTGGGCTACCCAGGATTCCCACACTTCCTTGTGAGCATGGTGCCTTGTACATACCTGGCAGTTTTCCCAGGCACCTCCCTAAATTGGCATATGGCACCTCTTCCCCATTCCTACATGTCTCTTTGAAGGCACAGACATGAACAGGATAGGTGCACCCTGAGTCAACACAGATTTCCTTGGGTGGGGTCTGGCCGACTAGAGTCCAGGAGCACAGGCAGCCCGAGTGGCCATACCTAGGCAGTCCAGCTTCTTCCTGAGCTTTCTTGGTTCTGGCCTTAGCCTCTCCTTGCAGAGAGGGGGTCTGTGGTCAGGTAGGCAGATGTGACAGACGACAGGTGATGGATGTTCTCTGAAGGAGAAGCGAGGACTGAGGGCTGGCTGCTTCTCAATCTTGGCAGTTTTTATCACATCCCAAGCAAGGGCAAGAAGCCCCTGGGCAGTCCAGCCTATGGAAGCAATGGTGCCTAGCATTTCATTCTCCAGGAGGCTAGAACTCAGTGAAGGGATGCAGAAGCTTCCAGAATCCTGTGTGTGCTTGGCTGCAGTGGGAGGGGAGAGATGAGTGAAGATGGGTCCTAAAACCTGTGGTAGTTATTCTGGAAGCAAAATACGTCAACATTTTTTTCCTTCCTAAATATTTGTGAGACTGTTTTAGCTTGATAGCTTCCATGAAGATTCTGGAGTGTTCTAGAATATTAATGGTCATTAGAACTCCAGCATTTAGCCTTTTTTGTGAAAAGGTTACAGAAAACATTCAGCCTCTAAAACCTGCTTTGAAATGCTTTTGCCTGTTTCAGTGTGGACTGGAGCCCCAGGCAGGTTAAGGCGACGTGTGTGAGGGGGACAAACCCTGGTGATGATTCTCATTCCTCAATCCCATGCAGGCTCAGAGACGTAGATTCTCTCTTCCACCCTCCTCACCTTCCCCCAGTGAGACTTAGAATTTTGCAGCCAGAGGAACCCTGAGGAGACCTCTGAGTCCAGGGTTTTCCCTTCCCTACCCTTGGCCCCTACTGAGAAGAATGATAATTTCATGCTGACCAAATCCTGACCCCTGCTTTGGGAAAAGCTGGGCCTATTTTTATTTAAATTTCTACTGACCAAGAGTTCTACTGAGCTCTCTATATCTTTCGACTTGTATGATGAAAGTAATAAGAATGGGGGGTGGGGAAGGAAGAGCAGAGAGAGGGAAGGAGTGAGGGGGGTGAGGTCTTGGTGTGTGCCACACCTTTTGGGGGCAAAACACGATCGTAAGAGGGACTTTACCCAACAAATGCAATCAGCGTAACATGGTTTCTTGGACCCTCAATGAATCCCCAACAATAAAAAAAACACATGTCTAAATAGGGAGCATCCTGGTACCTGAGTGACTGGGGAGATAGTGCAAGGAAAGGTTGCAAACTTAAGGGGTAGGAGTAAAAATTGCTGATATTTCATGACTTCAAAATCATTGATTTTGAAAGAGCAATGATAATTCTCTGTGTGAAATTATTATATTGAGTTATGGAATACTATACAGCCATTAAAAAGATGGAGACTTTACATCTTTTGTATTAACTTGAATTGAATTGGAACACATTCTTCTTAGTAAAGCATTACTAGAATGAAGAAGCAAGAATCCAATGTACTCAATCTAGTATGATGGCAGTAGATGATCTAATACATACCCTCATAAGAAAAAAACTCAAATCAATTCAAGGTGGAGGGCAGGGGAACGAGGGAGCAGGAGAGGTGGGGAGGAGGATGGGGGTCTATGGTGTATGGCTCACCTCTTGGGGGCAGGACACAATTATAAGAGAGACTTTACCTAACAAATGCAATCAGTGTAACCTAATTCTTTGTACCCTCAATGAATCCGAAACAATAAAAAAAAAGAAAGCAAAAAAAAAAAAAAATCATCAATTTCTGAACATAAGATTAACTTACAGTAGTGGATGTGTTTACATAAAAGTTTATAGCCATGGAGTGAGGACTTTGCTATGGGGCAGGATCAATACCTAGGGATGCATAAACATTTGCCATTTAATCCTCTGATCAATCCGGTTGAGCTAGGTAATGACAGTCCCATTTTACAGAGAAGGAGACTGAGTTTTGGAGAGTTAAGTGATTTGCTATTGCTTGGAAGGGTAGAGGCAGGATTAAAATACATGTTTATTTGGCTTTAAAACCCATGCATTTTCACCGGGCATGGTGCCTGTAATCCTAGCATTCTGGGAGGCCAAGGGTGGGCAGATCATTTGAGCTTGTGAGTTCGAGACCAGTTTGAGCTAGAGTGAGACCCCATGTCTAAAAAAAAAGTAGCTGGTGTTAGGTGGCGCCTGTGGCTCAAAGGAGCAAAGTGCTGGTCCCATATATGGGAGGTGGCGGGTTCAAATTCGATCCCAGCCAAAAACTAGAAAAAAAAAAGTAGCCAGTGTTGTGGTAGGCGCCTATAGTCCCAGCTACTCAGGAGGCTGAGACCAGAGAATCACTTGAGCCCGAGTTTGAGGTTCTGTGAGCTATGATGCCATGGCACTCTACTGGGGGCGACAAAGTGAAATTCAGTCTCAAAAACAAAAAATTAAAAAATTTAAAAAATAAAAATAAAACTCACATATTTTCCAAGATTCCAGGTGCCCTAGGGAACTGTCACAACGCATTGTGTGCACATTTCTGTCAGCCCCAAGTCTGTCTATACACACTTGGGTCTGTCAAAACCCCACTGTCTATTTGCCTGAGCTCACGTGGCGCCTCCACCACAAAACCTTCTCCAGACGTCCTCTGTCCTTTCTGCAAATGCTGGCTGTGCCACGTGTGGGCCTTCTTTTCTTGGCTGTGCCTGAGGTCCTCGGTAACTGTGTGGCCTTGATTTGGACCGTGCAACTTCTACCACAGAGGTCCATCCTTCAGGCCTCCTCCTCACCTCAGAAAGTGGCAGGGTTGGGCGGAGAGCGTGAAGAGGAAACGGTGTCCCAGAGTGCTGCCAGAGTGGCCAGGGACCACCAGAGTTTAATCCTGGGACTTTCGGGAGAAGGAGGAAACCCCGTTCAAGGAAGTGCCCCAGTGGAGGGCTATTGGATGGGAGCTAAGAAGATAGTGCAAGGTGAGGCAGAGGTGGGAGCCTGGCAGAGTGCCTTAGGGATCAGGGGGAGGCCGCACGCCCGTGAGGGAAGCTTTTTGGACAATTATGGCGGTGACGCTTTCTTCCTAGTTGAGAGGCAGGTGGAACTAGATCTCGGAGCCCCCTAGAAGAGCTGACCCAAGGGATTTCATATCCTAGAGTAGGCCAGAGCACCACGGAAGTAGTCCGCCAAGCAGGGTCCTTACTAACTTTGCTCTCTCTTGCTTGCCACGCCCACTTGCTGCCACCATTCCTCTGGGGGGACACGCTGCCCAGGGAGGCAGGCGGAGCACCAGCAAATGGATCAGCAACACCATGCACCAGCTGAGAGGGCCGGAGCAAATAAGACTGCAGTGGTTCCCTTCCTCCGGAAACACTAGTTACCTGTGTGGTCTTAGCCTCTTAGCATTTCTGAGCCATCATTGTTTGCCTGTAAAGTTAGCACATTTCCATTCACCCTGAGACATCTAGAAGGTGTCTATGTCTTTGTGGGCAGTTGAAACAAGGCTGTCCTTTTCTGTCCTTTTTTGCTGGACACTTGCTATTTTTCCTGAGGCTCCTCTCTTTTTCTCCCTAGTCTCGCTGGTAAGAATCAGCTAATTTTTTAATATACCCATTTTTATGTGCTGCTGTCCTAGATTTTTTATATATATATATCATTTGATTGAGTCTTTAAAACGACCTCATGTATTTTTATTATTACCCCCATTTTAGTGAAGAGGAAACTAAGGCATAGATAAGAAACTTCCAAGGTCACAGTGAATAAAGAGGATTTGAATTCAGAATGTCAAGGTAGTTTAGGGGTTTCTCTCTGAGAATTCTCTGCCCCGACCTACATAAAGTGTTGGGGGTCACTCAATGGTGAGTGTGCAGGTTCTAGCTCATTGCACTCCAGCAAGACCCAGGGTAGCTGGGCCTGGCATGATTAAATGAGATACTAATGTAAAAATATATTTGCTGGCCATCAGTGTCAGGCAAAAGCAAGGCAGTGTTATAAGGGCATTAGGCATCATCTTTCTTGAAGAGGAATAACCTGAGGATCAGAGGGGCTATTCCTTGCTCAAGGTCCAAGGTGAGAAAAGAAGAACTTGAGTTTGAACCTGCTTCTCTGGACACTTGTCTCTTCCAGACGGGCCTAATCATGGGATTCTGAACTCCAGGCTAGGCCAAAAACATGAATTCTTTTAAATGTATGGTTTTCCCATCATGAATGCAGCTTTAATGAAATAGGGGATGATACAATTATTTCTCTTTTGTGTTTTGGAGTTGTAAGTATCAAGCTCCAGAATGTAGGTCTGTGGGACTGGGGACTTTGTCCCTGTGTGTAGAACTGTACCGGGTACCTGCCAGTTGCTCTGTTCCTACAGGGCCCTGAAATGTGCATTGTTATTTCCAGTTAACATGTTGTCCAGTTAACCCAGAATTTCCAAACATGTTAAAATAGCTGAGATCCTCAGAAAACATTCTTCTGAATTTCACACTTTCCAAATGAGGAAACTTGGGAACATAAGCTAGTAGGGTGGTATAAAAGTGAAACAAAATGCAGAGAGGAAGGAAAAACAGTAAGAGCCAAACGTTTGAAAGCTCTGATTGTATGTTCATTTATTTATCTTATACACCATCTTTCTCTGGAAATATTTAAGGTGACTCTAAATACCAGGAGATGAAGTAGAGACATTCACAGTATGGTATGGATTAAAGATGGCTGGTCTAATCCTCTCCTTTACTAGTGCAGTGACCTCAGGCCAGTTATTAGACCTTCCTGAGACCCGGTTTTTCCAGCTATGAGATTGTCGTGAATATTAGACACAATATATATAAAGAACCTATCACTGGGTTCTTTAGATTCCAGGCCTCCAGTGACTAGAATCTATTATTCTGGAGGCTTCCTGGCCTCCAGTGACTAGAATCTATTATTGTTCCTTTACTGAACAGGAGAAGAGAAAAGCATCCTCACTGTCCTTGCCAGACTCATATCATCATTGCCACCACTGCTATTGTCATCATCATTAAAATTTATTGCATGCTCACCCAGGGCAGGTGACTATCATGGGTCAGGTATTAGTCTAAGTTCCTTTCCATGCAATAACTCACCTAATCCTCACAAGTCCATAAGCAGAGTCTCTTTGAGAGAGACTGAGTCACCTGTCCAAGATCATGTGCTGGGACGTGGCAGCTGTTCAGTAAAGCGGTGTCTCCTGCCATTGTCAGTCCGTGTGCCCCATCTGGGCACAGGCATACCCCAGGGCGTAACCAGATGAGAGACCAGCAGCCTTCCTAGTCAGGGGGATTGGATGAAGGAATCTAGCCTCCAAAGCAATAGTCAAATGAGAAGCATTACAATTACATCTTGGATAAAATATACCATCAGCAAGCAACAGGCACCCTGAACTTCAGAAGAATTTCCAACATCCTCCTCACTGCTGACCCATGGGGAACACAGAGGAGCCCCTCTGACTTCCCATTTACTCAGGGTCCCCAGGCAGGCCCATCATCTCGTCTCAACAACCACAGAGGAGATGCTGCAAACTTACCACCCTTTGGCACTGGAGCTTTTGGAAATAAACACACAGAGGAAATTTCTGGTTAAAATGCATGCAATGTTTCTTTAAAATACACAAGTGCTTTCTAAGACAGCCATTTCACTTGGCAGTCCACTGCTTAGGGCTCCAAATTAAACAAGAGTGTTAGTGAATTGAGCCAATTCATCTGCTTCGCCCCAATGTAAACGTATACACCAGTGTGGCCAGGGGTGCCCGCTGAAGCCTGGGAGTGTTTATACAGCGAGAGGCAAGGCTGGACACTCAGAAGTCGATCTTCCCCTCCCACTTTGCTTCGGGTGCTCAAAGGATTCCACCCTTTCTTACTTAAAGGTGAAATTCTCCTTATAGTGTGAGCTTGTAATCAGGGGTTCTGGCTCCCCAGCTGAGGCAGCAAAATGCTTCTAGTGATGCCCTTGTCCTTGCTGAGGTTTCAGACCGTGGCTAAAGGTGGGGACACATGAACGGAAGGGAGAATAAATAAAAGGGGGCAGATTTCAATGTTCTTTTGAACCAGCCCCAGGGCTATCCTTTAAGAAAGGTGCCATCTCTAATGGAGAGATTGAAAACAAGATTTCCCATACATTGCAGGGACTCATTTAATCTTCCTTGCCCTCTAATCTCATCACATCCTCATTTGACAGATGGGGAAGCTTAGGCACAGAGAGGTTACACCACTGACCTAGAGTCCCAGGGCTTGCAGTGGTACACGGGGGATTCAGGGAGTAGGCTGAGTCCATGTCCCTAACTTCTAGGTTTCCCCTCTGCTGCTTCACGTTCAGAATTTCAGCTTTGAGGCTGACTCTGCTCTGTAATAGGTGTGAGCTTGGCCAAGTTTCTTTGTGCTTTCTGGTCTCAGTTTCCTCCTGAGACGACTGTAAAATGGGGGTAATATTCTATTATCCGTGTTATGGAGCCTGCAGGACTGTAGTGCGGAACAGATGATACAGAGAATGCGTGGGGAGGAGGTGCATAGATGAGGGAAGCAGGCAGTAATTACGCGTTCATAGTGCTTTTTGGTTTATAATGTGTTTTACTTGTGCTTAATCTCCATAGCAACTTTCAAGCCAAGTCTTACCAATCCCATTTCACATACAATGAAACTGATACTCAAAGACAAAAGGTGACTTTCCTGAGGTCCAGGACTTAAACTGAGGTCTTCCGAATCCAACCTAAGACAATCGCACAGGACTCTTTTATGTTGAGGGACACGGATTTTTATTTTGATTGCTTTTATTTTATCTTTTAATCTCCCTGACCATGTAGCACAGCGATTTGAACAAGGGAAGGGTTTGCTTGTTCTTGATTGAATGAATCCTGAGGGGACAGATTAACTAGAAATGTGGGAAAATGGAAGTTATGACTGAGTTTTCTGATAATCTAAAATCATCCTGGAACAAAGGCACTGGAAAAATACCTAAAATGTTCCAGTTCACTCCTTTTACCTCAGAAGGAGAAGTGTAATGCATGTAAATGAATCTTGGTTGGTTACCTAAGGATCTTACAGTGTCTTTGATTCGTGGAATTATGAAACTTTTTGGAACTAGAATGGATCTCAAAAATCATTCGGTCTAATTCTCTGCTCAGTGAAAGATGCCTTCATCATCGTAATTCTCAGCTGGTGGCTGAAAACCCATAATAATCATCTTTCTGTGTTCCTTTCCACAGCTGAAATCAGACAGCTGGATTCAGATACCAAACCTTTTACAGAAAATGTAACCTTGAGCAAGTTCTTTGAGTGGTCTGTTCCTTGATTTATAAAATCAAGTGGCCTTGATTTCCTGATTTATAAAAGAACACTGTAACACCTTCTTTTTTTGTTTTCCGTATCAATATACAGAGAACTGCATCATTCCTTTTATGCTTACACACACACACACACACTTACTTACTGAGTTACCTATCCATATAGGTTGTTTCTTATGTTTTGCTATCACAAACATATTAAGATAAATATTCTTAAACAGAAAAAGGTACCTACTTCATAGTTTGTTATGACAAATAAATTAATTCATATAAAGCACATAGACCAGTGCCTGACACATGGTAAACATTCTATGAATGCTATTATTTTAATTTTTATTAACTGAATAATTGGAATCAATTGTTGGAAGTTAAAATATTGGAACAAATGGAAAGGAAGATAAAATGAGAAAACATGTAACCTGTTAAGGGAATGTTTCAGCTACAACTAAGCTTAGCTATGAGCCACTCTGTAAACAGTTGTTTACTGACACCTATGTTCATGCAGTTTGGAGCAGTCCAGGGCCACAATGGCACTCAATGGCATTAGGCATCCAGGTATGTTTAGCCTTAATTCTCTACCATGTGTGGCTTCTCCAGGTTATGTTGTGGTTTCAGAAGGCAGCTGGAATTCTAGCAATTAGATCTATATTCCAGCCAGTGAGAAGCAAAAGTCCTGGGATCAGGGGCAAGAGGAAAGGGCACAACCTTGCTTTTTAAACCACTTTCAGCAAGTTACACATACCACTCTAATCCCAATGGCAAGAATTGAGTTACATGGTCACACTCAACTGTAACAGAGGTTGGTAAATGGGGTCTTTCATCTGGCATCCAGGTGCCCTACAAGAAATCATGGATCTTACTACTGTGGAAGAAGGAGAAAATTGGCACTGGGGGATAATCAGTAATCACCACTGCAGGAGATTTGTGCAATTGGAGACAGGCCATCCTGCAACCTTTGCTTTGGTAACAGGGAGTCTTTTTGTCCAGGTCAAGAGCTTTGGATTCTTGCTTCAGTGTTTTTTTTTTTTTACTAGAACTACCTCCTTCTCCCCAAACCATTGCCTGTCTAGCCCTGGTCTAGCAGGCCTGCAGCAGGGCCCCCAGTGGGGAGACTGTGCCCAGCTGCAGGCCTGCTAGACCAGGGCTGGAGGGGACTTTGCGTTGGTTGCTGTACTGTGGGCTGGCTTGCCATAGCCTAAGATGAGCAGTACAGAGCTGCCTAACATGTGTGGCTTGTGAAATCAGCTCAGGTGACACGCTGTTCAAAGATTGTTCAAAGAATACTGAATCAGGTCAGACCTTGAATGTTTTAGCTGTTTGTCTCCTAGAGAAAAAAAATAAAACACCCCAAAACCATCCCGATAGGATTCAGTAAGGCTCTTCTTTCAGGCATGTAATGTAGTAAATGCAACCATCTTCTCAAAATGTCTGGCAAACATATTCCATTGATTGGGGCCCATCTGTATTCGTTAGAGGTCCTCCTCTTATTCTGGATCCAATCTGATCTCTCCTTCCAATAAGTGATCACTATCTAAAGTAGTTCCACCTGCAGCAGGAATTTTGTCAGGATGCATGCTAATTAATTCTTGGAAATCAAAGCAACTTTGGAAGCAGTTATTCTCCCTACAAGGAGGGTCATCTCTGTATTTTTCTCTCGCAATCTCCCTCTTTCTTTTGCAATTTCGATTCAGAAATACCATGTAACATGGCGTAGGGGTCTTGTTCACCTGAGACCCATTTCCTCAGGCCAAGACCTCAGAAGGGACAGGGTTTCATTTGGATCAAAAGATGGGCTTAGTCCGATCAGGACAGGACTGAGGGGCATTGCTGCAATCCCTGCAGCTGGCGAGGGGTCTCCTGTTTTTCAGAGGAGCTGAGCACATTTACACAAGGACGTTTCCTGTCTATGGCTAAAGTGTGGAGGAGGTGGGGTTGATTGCAAATACCCTACAGCTCCACTCCACAAACCTTCCATTTCCTCCTGGGCTTTCCAAACCCAGGGTTCTGGCAACTTCATGCTCTGCCCATCCTCACCCCCTCATGGGCCTCGCAGTGCCCCATTCTCCTAAACATTTCTTAACTATCCCACTATTAACTCCCCCCAAAGCCCATAGTACTTATATGGAAACTGCGCCCGTAACAAATGAATGAGAGTCTCTACTAAACATGTTGATTTAGCCAAACTAGAAGGGGGAAAAATGTGATTTAGGGTAATAAGACAAATGTTAGGACTTAAAATTATATATATGTAATATGTCATTAAAGTTTGCCTTAACAGTTTGGCCATTAACCCTAAGATTATGCAGACAGTAAGTTGCGGAAATGGGGTTCAACTCCAACCAAGTTCTCTACTGATCACGCACCTTGGCTGTGAGGAGAGTTTCAGAAATGTCCACGGGGCAATTGGGGGCAGATGGGCCTTTCAGAGTAGGCCCTTCCCCTCCCTCCAGATTGGCTTTGTTCTTCCAGGGTGGGCCTGGGCTCAGAGGGTGGACATCCAGGGAATAGATGGAGGTTGTATTCACATGTTCAAGTTCAGTCTGAATTCAGCTGGGAAGATTCTGCAGGTAAGCCAGGTGCAAGTGCTTCAAGTTTCTTTTTTTTTTTTAGAGACAGAGTCTCACTTTGTTACCCTTGGTAGAGTGCTGTGGTGTCACAGCTCACAGCAACCTCCAGCTCTTGGGCTTAGGCGATTCTCTTGCCTCAGCCTCCCGAGTAGCTGGGACTACATGTGCCCGCCACAACACCAGGCTATTTTTTGGTTGTAGTTTGGCTGGGGCTGGGTTTGAACCCACCACCCTCTGTATATGGGGCTGGTACCCTACTCACTGAGCCACAGGCACTGCCCCAGCTGCAAGTTCTTGTGGGAGAAATTGGAATGAGTCTGGGGCAACCTTTCTACTTCCTTCTTCTCCTCGACTCAACCTGAAAGTATGTTCAAATAATGTGGTTTCAGCTTCGTTTAGCTGCTTTCAACCTGAAAGTTGAAGCTTCTCTCCAAAGGAGGGAAACCTGCATGAACTGAAACTAAAATAAGTTAACTCAAGCCCCTGTGAACTGAAACTATCAAATTTCACACAGCTCCAGTTCATTTTTCTCTTCTCCCTTCCACCCCCATACCCCAAATCATATTCATTCAGGGAACAAGTCAAATCTAGATGTTTTTCCAATTGCCAGGCTCACAAAACTATCCAGACACTGAATTTAATCTGTCTATTTAGAAGGTGGCTAAAAGCAGCAAAGAATTAATGCTTGGCTTATCTACCACCGAGGTTGACTTTTTGGACTATTCAAAGGGATTATTCCATTTGGAGTAGAAAACCCACCAAGCTTAGAAGGCTGGGCAAATTCCTAGGACACCTGGGCTACTGAAAGGTCTTTCAGGGATGGCAAGAAAATGCCCACTTTCCCTCCTACCAGAAGACTGATACAACAGATTTACCCAAAGATGGCCACTCCGAGGGCCTGACCCTGATGTGATTAAAGAAGTGACTGAGACTAATAGCATTCATCTAATATTGAAAAAAACCAGTGGGCGCCTATGGAGGTTTCCATGCAGTGGTTGCCTCCAAATTTCCTTCCCTTATCCCAAACGCCCACCATGGGCATCCCCCAAAGGGGCCACTGACTACCGGAAGAGAGATGAATGCAGAAGGCCTGCTGATAGCATGAGCGACTCGAGCTTCTCTTTGGGCCACATGAGTAGAAAAGAATAATTTTACAGGACAGAAAAATGTGCAAGGTAGAAATTCTTTTTTGTCGTTTGGATGGTTTTCTTAACCAAGAAAAGATTCATACCTTACTTGGATGGTTTTCTTAACCAACCAAAGATTCATACCTTACTTGAATTTGTCAACTTAGGGACCAAGAGAAGAAGGAGGAGGGCAGAAAGGGAACTAAGAGGCTGGAAAAGAATATTTAATTGTGGCTAGTTTGTAAGGGTATTTCCATATATGCCATCTCAAATCATTTCTTCCCAGTAAATGTTCACCAAAGGCTCTTCTGAAACTCAGAGATAAGCCCAAGGTCCACTGCTTAGTAAGTGGTTGAAGTGGGAATCAAACTCACATCTCTCTGACTCTAAAATCCACATTCCTTCTGTAACTCAATGCTCTCTTTCTCAAGGCAGGAATTTTCGCCCAGGACAATCTGCCCATTTCACAGCAGAAGAAGCTGAGGCCAGAAAGGCAAACAACTCACCTAAAAGCATATGCTGTTGGGGTCAGAACAGAAGACCTTGTTTCTTGATTCCTAGATCATGATTCTTTCAACCACACAACATCCTTGTAATAAGGAGAAATCAAGGGGCTCTTTGCAGAGGCTAATTAAAAATATCAGAGCATGAGTTTGGGGTGGAGAAGAGAGTGATATAATAATTTTGGTAATTATCATGAGAAATTATATATGAGCCTTCTTGCCACAAATTTTCATTATTATAAGCCAAATATTTCTTACTGCTATAAAAATTGACCTAGCACTAAGTATGCTGGAACACCTTGTGAATAAGACTCTCTATTGGCATGAATTAAAAATACCATAGTTCACTTATTCTAACATGTAACCAGAGATGAAAACCAAGGCTAAAATTCAGTAAAAGTCTTTTAATAATGTCTTTTCCTTTAAATTCATCTTAATAAAAGAATTTTAAAATTAACTTAATTATCACAATTCAGGCTCTAAATTAAGATCCTGGCTTGTCATTTGCAGGCTTTTAGTAGACTGGTTGAACTACAGCTGGGTAGATATTTCTCTTTGGCTGTGACCCATGTTACACTTAATGCAGGCATAATTCACAGCGCATTATGGTGAGAGAAGAAATTCTACTATACGCGCTCTTCTGACCCTGAGATTATATGATTCAACTTGTATATATGTGTATTATGTCATATACCCACATGTATTTATACATAATATATAGATACCTGCATACTACTTAACTGAAATGATTAGAGGCTTTATTTCTTTTTTAGAGTCAACAATTTCCTAGAAATGTGACATTTTCTGGGGGGGAGATTTCTTGCCTCTTCCACAGCCCTGACGAAGATCTTGCTTGAAACAATACGTCTTCTGTGAAACGCTCTCCACAGAACGTTGTGAAATAAATCTCCCCTCTCACCACCGCAGCTGAAGTCAAACCAAGCAGAGCACAGAGGATTTGGAAGGAGTGCCACTCAAAGGAAGAAGTCAAAGTGTCCCCAAAGTGGAACAGGTCAGGGGAGGGCCTGGAATAGAATTCCCTTCTGGCATCTGTTGTGTGGCACTGCAAGGATGTGGGTTAAAGCAGAAAAGAATATAAAGCCTCCCCTTAATAAATTTCCAGCTTTCTGCCTCTCATGCCTCTTTAGTGGAGAAGCATAATAGCATGAAGAGGGATGTGGGGTTCTCCTGGTTTTAACCTCTCTGATTCATGGGTGAGCCAACTGGAGCCAGCCACACCTTGCATGCTCAAGAGAAGTGACTTGTATCAACCCCACGATGAGTCAGAGGTGCAGTTCCAGCCCTGCTGATTCTCCCAGTAGGCCTGGCAGACAGGGGATCAGCATCTTCACTGGGGGATCTCCCAGACATCTCCACGCTCCCTGGCTGCTCATCACCTATCTGATAAAGCCTCTTGCTTGTGGCTGTTAGGGCTAAAACTGGGTGGAAAAGCCAACTGAGGAGAAAGATGCCTTTTGTGAATGAAGACAAAGCTGTAAATAGCATTTATTTTATTTCATTAATTTGAAAGCCACCTTTGCAACAGACAAAGGTGACTTTATACTTCTGTTAAATGCCACCTGTCCCCAGAACCTCCCAGTCCCCACCCCCCACCCCCTCCACACACACTTTGTACACACTAGTTTATTTGCTTGATTATTGTGTTACTTCCCCCTGTCCTTGGGGTCAGGATCTTCTGTTTAGTTCACAGAGGTTGCCCAGGCCTCTAGGATAGGTAGTGTGTAGTAGGCGTCCATTGTCCGTTCCATTGTTCAGGAATCAGTGAAAGCTCCGTGAGGCAGGACTGTGCTGGGAGCTTCCTCTAATCCCCAACACATCCCTTCCAGGCGGGTTCTGTTATCATCCCACTTCTGACTGGCAGAAACCAGGCTTAACAAATGAGTTGGTTACCAGAAGCCGTCTGAGCAGCTTGCTGGGTTAGTCCCCCAAAGGTCAGTGGCAAAGGCAGCCAGGCGGTTGCCCTCTTGCTCCTGGTCCCACCCTCTCTGTGGTGAAGGCCTTCAGCTTCCAGAAATTTCTTTGAAGGAGCCGTTCTGCACTCTGCCCTCTGCGGTTCTTGAGGCGCTTTCTGGCCTTGCTGTGGGTTCCTGCAACCTGAGTTCCAAGCGGAGGCATTTGCTAATTTCCTGAAGAAAGCTCCAGGAAGTCTTGTCCTTGGGTAAAAGCTGTTCACAGTAGGTGAGAAAAAGGGAAGTTTTCAGACCACCACACACTTGGAGGTTTCGTTTTCAGTGTTGTGTGGAGCTGACAAATAAACCTATCTGAGCTGGCCCTCCTTCCCTCTGCCCTCGGCCCCGCCTCTCCTCCTTTCCAGATTCTTGTGAATGTTTGGGTTAACTTTATCCCCTCCTGTGTTATTGTTGTTGTACCACACATTAATGTGGGGCTTCTGTAGCCGAGAGGAGCATGGTTGAGTTACAGTAACAAGCTACAAGCTGAAGGAAAGGGCTGCGGTTTTGGCTGGTCCGGTCCCAGATATACACCCGCACATCTGGACAAGAGATCATGTGACAGCTTGAAAAGCCAGAAACATATCCTGGATACCATAAAAAATGGGTTCTGTTAAATTAAAAGGGCTTTAAGTACTGGCTCAGCTGGTTTGGGGTCTATTTTTCTCTCTCTCTTTTTTCGCAATTGTTCTGGAATGAGTTGTAAAATTTGTGATTACAGAGCACTTAATTTGATGCCGTGAACCCATTGCACGGTGAATTTGTTTGCATACTTTTCTAAAGCCCAGTCAGACATTCTCCATTTTCCTAACACAGCTTGTCAATTTGAAGATCAGAACTTGGTGTCCTGGTAATAAACGCTCTAGAATAAAACGTGCACCTCCCCCATCCCCTCCCACCTCCTTGCCAACTCTTCCCTTGGGTCCTCACCACCTCCACCCCAAAGAAAATTTTAAAAAACCCTGGCCAGAGCATGCCTTCCTTTTACGATCTTAAGAAAGATCCTTGTAGGGTAATAAGCTTAAAAATATTATTGGTGGAGAGGAATGTCATAATTCTCTTTGGATAGAATCCAGAAAGATTGGAAATAAAAAGTTTCTTGAGATGAACGGATGTTAAACACCAAAGTATGGTCCAAACTCTGTTCCTGCAACTCAGAAAAAAACATTTTCTTACGCAAATAAAACATTCTTGTGTTGCCCATTGGACATATCTTTCTCCCTGATTTACCAAGATTGCAGAAACCAGGATTAAATAAGGCGCCCATTCCGAAACCAAAAATCTGTTTTCTCAAACTATCAAAGAGAGAGTGACTTTAGAAGCAAGCATGTGATAAAAAGACAAGGTAGGAAAATAGTGCCTAGTTTCTTTTTTGAGAATAAACATTGTCAAGATTCCTATGGGGCTACACATTAAAAAAAAAAAAAAAAAAAAAGAATAAACAGCCAATTAGGCACTGGGCTCTCTCCTGGCGTTTCTATTTTCTGTCGGTGATGGTTCCTTTTTTCATTTAGGAAAATGTAATAGGAACAATGTTGGTAAAATACCACTAGGTTTGGGCTTTCTATAATATGTGAAATCATCTTATTTTAACACATTAATTCAAGCAGTGCACCCCCTTCCCCCCTTATACTTTAACCTTTCTATGAGCAAGGACCCTGTCTGTCTGGCTCATAGTTGAGCCTTGGTGTCTAGGGCAAGGTGTCACTGAACGCAGTTGCCCAGCTTCACGCAGAGCACCTTGTTCATCCTTCCAGATCACTCCTTACCCTCCCCCTCTCTGCACAGAGCCAAAGGTGACTTGTATGAACTGTGTCCGTGGGCTCCCTGGCCAGCCAGTAGAGGTACCAGGAGTGAATCTGCCCACGGGGTGTCTGAGGCCCCCTGCGGAAACCGCAGCTCCTATCCGCTCAGCACTCAGAGCAGCTGATGGTGTCCTCAGTTTCTCGTCCCAGGGCACTGCATTTCCCTTTGTGTTCGTCTCTTCACTAACCTCAGAAAATGACTGCATTTGAGGTTGTCTATTTTCTCTATTATCTGTATCTTGCTGGGATTCTGACTGATAAAAGATTTATCAAATCAGCAAATGACTAAGGCTTCACTGTAGGAATAATCCATGCCGTAGTAAGGGATGCTTCTGGATAACTGGAACAAGTGGGTTCCAGAGCCCTCCCCGCCCCATATTTGGGTCTCTAAAGATGTAGTTGTCTCCATTACCTCAAGGCTTCAAGCATGTAATGGAGTTGTTTTCCTCCACTGAAAACCCAAACCTGTTCCAATTCCATCTTTACTTGGCTTCTCTTGCAAACAATGGTATGAACAAACAAAAGCAGTCTGCTGCATCTGGAAAAATCTACTGTTGAATCTACTGTAGAAGGAGAGAGAATGTTCATCCATTCATTAATGGGTGTCATCATGCAATGAAAATGTAATAAGCACTTACCACGTGCCACAGATCTAGGAATCTAGGGATAGGAATATTACTTCATATTGAATACTAGCTAATACATTCATAGAGTGTGGAATTCCAGGGAATTCTGAAGCAATCTGGGATGGGTGAAGAATTGTGCCAAGATCACTTAGTCACATCTGCCATGGGTAGAGGGGTGAAAGTAGATTTGACTGGGGTTTACTTCACTAGCATTCTTCATTTCCATCTTAGGTGCCACTGGCTGGGCAAAAACAAATAAAACAAAACAACTGGTAACAATCTTATTGTTGTCTCCACTTTTGCTGTTTCATGTTAAAATGTAATGTTTGCTCGAGACCTTCTGACATACAATAACCATCTCCCTCCAGACATACTCAAATGATTATTTGATTATACAAAAGTATATTTGATCTGACCATGCCAATTTTTATTATTCCATTTACATTCTAGCTTGTATTTTCTGGGATACAAAAAGCAAATTAAATGGGAAGTTTCAAATCTACATCCTGGTATGAAAACGTCATTGTTAGCTAGTTTTAAAAATCTTATTGAAAAAATTTATTTATTTATCTATCTGCTTGTTTATTTTGTAGGGTCTTGCTTTTTCACCCAGGCTGGAGTGGAGTGTGATAGTCATAGTTCTCTATGACTTTAAACATTTCCATAGCTGAAGGCATCCTCCTACCTCACCTCCTCGGTGGTGGTGTCTGTGGTCCCAGCTCGCTGGTTTTTATTACTCTCGAATAACTTGTCACACCATCAACCAGAGGCCAAAGGAATCTTTTATGACAACTTTTCTCTCTGGGCCTCTCTTCCTGGATTTTCTTAATAAGGAAACACACACAGGAAAGTTACTGTCCCTAGTCTATTGATTCTTGATCATAGTCCATTGTGATTCTATAGCCAGCTCAACTCATGTGACACTGGATTTGACATGCAGATTTCCTTGAGTTGAACTGCTTGTGTCCTGAGCACACTCTCCTCTGGAGTCAGGTTTCCTGATAGCTCTGGCTGGGCACCTAATCCTCCTCCCTGAACCGTGTCTCCTTTCTATTATGTAGATCGGCAGCCGTCCCTGGGCAGATCATTTCAGCCTCCCTGGGCCTTCATCTGACATGAACGAATAGGAAACAAGTGGTATTTATTTATTAAGCATTTACTTTGGACCAGGCTATGTACTAAATGTATACTAATTGCATTGTATCAAGGGTCAGAAAAGTTTTTCTGGAAAGAGCTGATAGAAAATATTTTCAGCTTGGCCTGTTGGAAGCTCTCTGTTGCAGCTTCTCAAGTCTGCCGTTGCAGTGCAGAAACAGCCATAGATAACACATAAACCAATGAGTGTGGCTGTGTTGCAATTAAACTTTATCTACAGCAATAGCAAGTGAGCGCAGTTTGACCCACAGGCTATACTGATGAATCCTCAGCTCATTATGGTTTGACTTCTGACCATTCAACTTACAATGGTGTGACTTCTGACCATTCAACTTACATTGGTGTGACTTCTGACTAGCCAACTTACAAAAGTGATACACATACAACATAAACCATATTTCAAATTTAAAATTTTAATCTTTTCCCACTCACAATGGTAAACAACTGATACTGTACAGTATGTTGCATTCATAAGTTATAGGAGCTATTTAATACTTCATTATAAAATAGGCTTGTGTTAGATGATTTTACCTAATTGTAGGCTAATGTAAGTGTTCTGAGCACAGTTAAAGTAGGCTAGGCTAGGCTATGACATCTTGTGGGCAAGGCATATTAAATGCATTTTCAACTTATGAACTTTCAAGTTATGATGGCTATATTGGGACGTGACCCCATCAAGGAACAGCAGTAGTTTTCTATCCCTGCTTTATCTGAATTACCCTCATTTAATTTGTGCAACAATCCCACGGAGTAGGTAGTAGGTAACTAGATTAAGTCACTTTCCTAAGGTCACCTAGAAAGGAAGTACTAGGCCCAGGATTCAAACCCAGTGTAGTGACCCTGTTTTCAAATTGCTCTTCTTCGTTTCTAAAATCACCAAACACTGACCCCGGGACCTCCTGGGACTTCCAGTCTCTCAGCCTGAGTCCTACAAGTCTTCCCTTTCCCTCTTTCACTCTCTCAAAAATCTTCCCCCTCCTTGGGCATTCATTTCCTCTTAGCAAACTGTCTGTCCTGAGTTTGGCATCAACCCTAGCTAGTCCTAAATCCTCTTACATTCTAATTATTAAGTCCTCTGCCAGACTGGGGGTTTCTCTCCCAGTCTACATACAACTGGAATGAAGTCACCAGATGTAACCCAAGAGCTCACATTTGAACAATGCCTATTCAATAAATATGTCGAGTATCCCGTGCTTTTGAGTCAGAACCTTAGTGCCACTGTTAATTTGTCATGTGACCCTGGGCATATCAAAATTTCTTGGTTTCTTATCTATCCAGGGTGATTTAAGAAAACCAAACCTGTAAGTTTGTTGTGAGGACTTGCCTAGGAAAGCATTATTATGCAGCTATGGAGTGAGTGCAGAGATGCCATACTAGGCCTTATTCATTTTTTAAAGCTGCTTTTCTGAGAATGTAAGAAAAGGAAGAGCTAGGACTGGGTGTGATTTAGATATGTGGTGATTTTCTTCACTTTGCCTTGAGGGACAGCAGTAAAAGTATTTTATGTAGTGTCCGTTGGTGGTGTATCCTGATGTCTGGTGACCCCTTTGTACCAGGTGGGTAAAGTAGAAAGCCACTTGACATGGCTCCAACTTATGTTCTGAGTACAAAGCCCAGCACAGGGTTTATGGGAGAAGCACTAGGTTCAAGCTTTGATCTTTGTTACCTATGCTGAGTTAAACTCCAGCAGAAAGTGGACTCATAGACTCTCACAATCACTGAGTGACAGTTCTGTGCCAGGGGCTATGCTGGACCTGGGGAATATGGTGCTGGTCAATGAAGGCCAGGTCTCATATGCTCTAGTGAGACCCAAAGACATTCAGCAACTCATCACCCAGGGTTGTGTTCACATTGTGGCAAGTGCTGTAAAGCAGGCAGATGCCATGGCAGCATGTGACAAAGGACCCCAAATGAGGTTGTAGATAGTTCAGTGAAGTCCTGCCTAGAATACATCTTCACCTTCCTCTATCAACCAACCCAGTCTTGTATGAAGGAGCTGACAACAGGAGAAGTTGGGTGTTTTGTGGAAATGAACCCAGAGTTCTGGTGGTTTTGAAGCAGAGGCTAGATCAGGTGGTTTCTTTAGGTGAAAGGAAGGAGTATTGATATAATACCAGAAATCATGAGAGGCTATTAAAAGTTGATAAATGCAGAGTGACATTATCATTGATGGGCTAAGAACATATGAACACTGTTCTTGAGACTTTTGAGGTAAAAAATTGACCCAACTGACTTTTCCATCCTCCTTTTCCCATTTCTTCATATTCTCCAATTCTCCTCTGAAGCAGGTGGTCTTCTCTATGTCCTCTGAACCCCCCCCCATCCATTGCCACACTTCTGACACTTCTCTGTTCCCCACAGGAAAGTACTCTGCTCCTTGGTACTTACCTAACTCCTTCTCTGCTTCAGAATCAGCTGACATCTTACCCCTTCCATGAAGCCTTCTTCGTGGTCACTCATCAAATTACAACATGTATCCAGCACTACAGGCAAACATTAAGGAGAAAAGTCCAAGTTCTTCATAGTACTTCTGTTTCCTGCACCCTATCTATGGTCATGCTCATCAGCCAGTGAGGTAGGTTACTTGTAAATATTTTTATCTCTATCTCCATCTATATCTGCTGTATTAGACTGTGATTTCCTTGAGATAGGGGAATATGTGCTCTTCTTCTGCATCTCTAGTGCTCACATCTCACATCTGATTAACAAACCTAAAGAATAAATGAAAGATATCTTACGTAATGGTAAGTGGTCACTCATGTAAAAAGATCTATAACATTTGGCCCTCATACTCTCTAAGTAGTGGAAAATATATTTACTCATTCAGATAGTCTTGAAATGATATTTGTATTAGTCAGTTCTAATCAGGTTATGCTGCTATAATAAACATACCCCAAATATTAAAGTTATAATGACAAAGTCTTATTTCTTGCTTATCTGATACTTTGGCTTCTTCTCCAACATGGATTCTTTTTTCCAGGATCCAGGTGGAAGGAGCGTCTGCTGTTTGGGACATGCCACTCTTATGACAAAGAGAAAGGAAGGTTCTGTTGACTCTTAAAAAGCTTCTGTGCAGTTATGGCTCACATTCCACGGGCCAGAGAAGGTCACAGGGGGAGAACAAATAAGCATACACAAAAATACAATTTATCACAACACCTAAAAACCTTATAACCTTAGAATTCATTTGTGTTTTTATAATAAACTTAGAACTGAACTCATGTCCAGTCATATAAAATCCCTTGGCAAAGGCAATTTATACAGTCAAACAAATCCAGATAAGCTTTATTTATTTATTTTTATTATTATTATGTTTTTGAGATAGAGTCTCAAGCTGTCACTCTGGATAGAGTGTTGTGGTGTCATAGCTCCCGGTAACCTCAATCTCTTGGGTGTAAGTGATTCTCTTGCCTCAGCCTCCCAAGTAGCCAGGACTATAGGCATCTGCCACAATGCCCAGCTATTTTTTTGTTGTTGTTGCAGTTGTCATTGTTGTTTTAGCTGTCCAAGGCCAGGTTCAAACCCACCAGCCTCAGTGTATGTGGCCAGTGCCCTACCCACAGAGCTATAGGTGCCACCCATTAGCCTTATTTTTTGTCAGAAAAAAAATCTGATTTAAATTTTCAATTCAGATGTACTTGGTGCATGCCTGTTACAGCTATCAATTTTTAACTTATAGATAAATAGACACACAGAGCTCTGCCACTACTTGGTGTTTTGGAAGAAAGAAGGTTCTGTCCCTGTAATGTTGCTTTGCTGTCAAGGGGTTCTTTTCAGGAGTACTGCATTATTGAACTGTCCCCTTGTTTTGTATCCCAGAGGTTTTTACTTCCCAAGATCATGCCCCCAGATAAGATCTGGGTAGGCAAGAAATAGGCCCTATTTTGTCAAATAGGAAAATAGTTACCGAGCAGGGAAGTTTAGAGGCAGAATGGTAGGCTGGAGGGGCCAAGGTCAAGAACATTTACGAACATCAGGGGTCTGGAAAATGATTCTCTCAATATTAGTTGCATCTGCATCTGTGTACTCCTCTGGAAAGTCTTGGGGTCCCCATAGGGGCACATATTCCAGATTGAAGATTATTTCTGTAATGTTGGGATAGGTGAAGGTGAAGGTGCACCTACAATAATGAACTAGAAGAACCCCAGTGAATAAATGAACTAGAAATAAGAAAGTAGAGTAACAAATATGATATTCTGAAATACGTACTTTTCTTCATCCATTTCCTGGCACACAACTCTTAAAATCCTTGGACTCTCTCAAGAGATAAGTGTCTTTTTGTGTGCTAATAAATTGACAGGTGGCTAAAGTCTTCCACCTAGCTTAAGGGTGGGTGAGAGCTAGAAATACCAAGGCATGATTAGAGGGTTGAGACTTTCAGACCCATCCTAACCTTGGGAGAGGGGAGGGGAGTGAAGGTCAAGTTAATTACTAGTGACTAATGATGTAATCAATCGCGTCTACCTATAAAAGCCTCCATAAAAACCCAAAGGACAAGGTTCTTAGAGTTTCTGGATAGCTGAACATGCGGAGATTCCTGGAGAGTGGCATGTCCCTGTGAGAGCATGGCAGTATGCATCCCCGTACCTCACCCTATGCATCTCTTCATCTGTATCCTTTGTAATGTCCTTCATGGAAAAGTAGCAAATGTGTTTTCCTGAGTTCTGTGAGCTGTGCTAACAAATTAATCAAACCCAAAGAGGAGGTCATAAAACCCCCAAATTTATGGCCAATCGGGCAGAAGTAAAGGAGACAACCTAATACTTGAGATCGGTGTCTGAAGTCGGACTTGGTCTTATGGGGCTGGAGCTTCACTCTGCAGGATTTGATGCTATCACCAGGTCAGTGGTGTCAGAACTGAATTTAATGAGAGAACACCCCCTCCTCATACCCACTTGGTGTCCACTGCAAAACTTTCAGCTTGCTGGAGGAGAAAACTTCGCATGCGTTTCATCACATAAATCCTTTGTGTGTGGACTGTTGCGGTGTGAGAGAAAGCAAAACCAGTATTTGCGCCTCATGGACAAAGCTTAGAGGAGTAGAGTTGAGACAAAGTTGAGAAGTAAAAGCTTTCCCTGGCTAAAGCTGACTGGGAGATGACTCAAAACTTGCTTCTCTAGGGGAATAGAAATCAGTGATGAGGGTGGATAAGGAAAGAACATTTGGGGTTGCCTCCCGGAGTAAGGGGTGAGCATAACAACAAGAAAGCATCCTGGACATCAGCCCACAAAGGATGAGTGTGTTGGTGCCAGTTTGAGGAAACATCTTGTGTATGGTCTCCTGACAGTTTCACAATTTCAGAGGAAGTTCGGGAATGATTGATTTCATCTTGTTACCAATGTGATTAACACACACACACAGAGTTTCCTATTAATGCAGCTCATATGACTTATACAAGAGATAGATCATAGACCTCTAGAAACATTTTTCTAGGCCACCTCCTGTTCTGGATCCAACCACTATCACCCCTCTCCCCTTCAGGACCCTTTCTTTACCTTCCCTTCTTCCTTCTCTTTTCCATGTTTTCTGCACCTTTCCTGCTCCTCCCTTTTATTCCCATCATCATGCCCAAAGAATTTGCCCTGCCTCAGTTTTTCAATCAACATGAACACAAATTTGGAAGAAATGAACATATGGCATACCTTACCTCAGCAAAGCTCAGTCAGCCTTTTAGCTTGAGAAGAGCATATTCATTGGGAAAATGAACCAAAAAGATAACATTCCTACCCAGGAAAGTATCTCTAGCTAGGTTCAATGTGACACAGCGCCAAAGGGCTTGCTTAGGATACTGAACCAAATCAGCAGGTTTGCATAGAATTGTAGGATCCAAGAAGGGAAAAGAAATTTAGAGATCATGTCATATGAGATACTCTTCTTAGAAAAGAGAAAACTGAGGCCAGAGATGGAACAAGATTTGTCCCAAATCACGTAGGATTGGAGATTTTCCACCTCAAAGCCCACTATACATGGGAGAAGTTAGGACTCATTTGTTAATAGTCCAAAAAAAATTCACTGATCACCGGCACAGGTGAGCAAATGCACACACATGTGTAGAGTGGTTAAAGAATGTGTAGGAGAGGCCGTGTGTATGTGCTGTTCTTTATTTCCTATTTGTGGGGTCCTCCTGCCATCCTCAGTACCAGCATCCTTTGTTGCTAGAAGGATGCTAGAAGAAGTCATAATATAGGACTGACCATTTGCCCAACCTGAGGAGCCTGTCAATGGCGGCTTGTGCACATGGCCTTGAAGCTTTGGCTTTGTGAACCAAGCAAAAAATCCATTTACCAAGAATGTTTGGAACACGGATGGGAAATATGCCTGGTGCTGCCTCAGAAAGTGGTGAGAGAGGCAGAGGTCTTAGGGAGACCCTGCTTTGAACTGACTTCCAGAGACTGTCATTGCGATGAAACTGACCACTATCAAAACATCAGTCTCGAGGGTCTTGAGTTCTATGCTGGCACACAAGAATAGTACACCGTAGGCTCGGTGCCTGTGGCTCAACGGGCTAAGGTGCCAGCCACGTACACTTGAGCTGGCAGGTTGGAATCCAGCCCGAACCCACCAAACAACAACGGCAGCTGCAACCAAAAAATGGCCGGGCATTGTGGCGGGTGCCTGTAGTCCCAGCTACTTGGGAGGCGGAGGCAGGAGACTCGCATGAGCCCGAGAGTTGGAGGTTGCTGTGAGCCATGATGCCACGGCACTCTATCCAGGGTGACAGCTTGAGGCTCTGTCTCAAAAAAGAAATGTGAGTGGGATGTAACTATTGCAGGCCAGTGACTGAGACAGGAGTGTGGAGGCTATAGTGTCAAGGTACGATATTGAAGATCCCTAAGCTCCTTTAAGGAAGGCATGAAGGCTGGATCTCACAGTTACTCAGAGAAAACTAGAAATAGTAGAGAGGGGTTATTTGTAATTAGTTTTGTATCCCTAATATATAACTCTAATATATCATGGCAGGGATTTTTTTTTTTTTTCTGTTTTCTCCACACATGCTAGACTAGGCACATAGAAGGAACTCATAGTTAGTTGAATTAAGATAGATCATATTAAAAGTTGACTTGCGGCTCGGCGCCTGTGGCTCAACAGGCTAAGGTGCCAGCCACGTACACCTGAGCTGGCGGGTTCAAATCCAGCCCAGGCCCACCAAACAACAATGACGGCTGCAACCAAGAAATGGCCGGACTTTGTGGCAGGTGCCTGTAGTCCCAGCTACTTGGGAGGCAGAAGCAAGAGACTCGCTAGAGCCCAGGAATTGGAGGTTGCTGTGAGCTGTGATGCCACAGCACTCTATCCAGGGTGACAGCTTGAGGCTCTGTCTCAAAAATAAATAAATAAATAAAAGTTGACTTGCTGGGCGGTGCCTACGGTTCAGTGAGTAGGGCGCTGGTCCCATATACCGAGAGTGGTGGGTTCAAACCCAGCCCCAGCTGAACTGCAAAACAAAAAAATAACCAGGAGTCGTGGTGGGCACATGTAGTCCCAGCTACTTGGGAAACTGAGGCAAGAGAATCGCCTAAGCCCAGGAGTTGGAGGTTTCTGTGAGCTGTGTGATGCCACAGCACTACCGAGGGCAATAAAGTGAGACTCTGTCTCTAAAAAAAAAAAAAATAAAGTTTTGACTTGCTCACACACACCAGCGAACTCTAAACAATCCACATATCCCAGCATAAAGGCTGGGCGTTACTGACCTGGCTTGGGGAAGGGAAAAAGGGGAGGAGGTTCATCTTTTCCTCACCACCTTTCATTCTCCCTGTTATTTAGCTGAGCAGCGCCAGTTGGCCCTAGCTGAGAAGTTCAAGGAGCTGAGACGCAGAAGGAAGCTGGAGAGCTTCTTGAGTCGAAAGAGGCGCCGAAATGCAGGCAAGGACAAGAGACAGCTCCCTTTGAACAAAGAGTATTAAGGAACTATTCTCTGCTCTGCCACTGCCTAAAAGAAACATGGATCTGTGGGAACAGTCTTAGGCTTGGCCTGTTTTCCTGATGCCTTCCAGTTCAAGAGCAAGGATCACAGCTACTTTTGAACTAAGTTGGTTCAGAGAAGGCTAGAGGGCTCTTGGACTACCTACCCATAGAGCTTGATAAGAAGAGTAACTGAGGCCAGGCACAGTGGCTCATTCCTGTAATCCTAGCACTCTGGGAGGGCCAGGTGAGAGAATTGAAGCTGCCTGCCATGCCACATTGCTTCCACTTGGATCTGGTTCATTATGTTCTTGGTGACTTTCTTCTATCCTTGCCTTAAACTAATGATTCTAGTACAAAAGGAAAGGGGCCAGTGAGTCACCTAGAGGCCAGTGAAGGCCATGGAGTTTGTGATTCCCAGGGTTGAGACTTTAGGAGCCATTTCATAAACATCTTTTTACACATCTTTTTGTTACTGTGATTTTTTGTGGGATTTGTGGGCCTAGAGCTGCTGGTTTAATGGGCTATATAGGGGAGTAGGCAACAAAACCAAAGCTTCTACAAAGTGGAAGTTTAGATAAGAGACCCTTCCTTCAAATCTGGGCCCCTCGGGCGGTGCCTGTGGCTCAGTAAGTAGGGTGCCAGCCCCATATACCGAAGGTGGTAGGTTCAAACCCAGCCCCGGCCAAACTGCATCAAAAAATAGCTGGGCGTTGTGGCGGGTGCCTGTAGTCCCAGCTACTCGGGAGGCTGAGGCAAGAGAATCGCCTAAACCCAGGAGCTGGAGGTTGCTGTGAGCTGTGACGCCACAACACTTTACCAAAGGTGACAAAGTGAGACTGTCTCTACAAAAAAAAAAAAATTCTGGGCCCCTCAAAAATACAGTCATGGCTCAGCGCCTGTGGATCAACGGGCTAAGGCGCCAGCCATGTACACCTGAGCTGGTGGGTTCAAATCCAGCCTGGGCTACCAATCGACAATGACAGCTGCAACCAAAAAATGGCTGGGCGTTGTGGCGGGTGCCTGTGGTCCCAGCTACTTGGGAGACAGAGGCAGGAGACTCGCTTGAGCCCAGGAATTGGAGGTTGCTGTGAGCTGTGATGTCACAGCACTCTATCCAGGGTGACAGCTTGAGGCTCTGTCTCAAAAAGGAAAAAAAAAAAAAATACAGAGTCATTTCAAGGGTGTACCAATCTCAACTCAACCTACTTGCGTTTGGTTTTGGATGCAAGGGAAGATAGGAGGTGGGGACATAAAGGTCCCTTTAGGATATGTAAGCACAGCTGACCCTCATGTTCAAGCTGATAGTTTAAAGTCTCAATTGATAGTGTCTCCAGGCACTTGGCAAAAGCAAATGTAGTCCTCTCATGATTGCTCTTTAACCGAGACCTTGAGAATGCTTTCAGATAAAATTTCAAGGAAGGCTGGCCATGGGGCTTACATTTATAATCCTAGGACTCTGGGAGGCTGAGGCATAGATTGCCTGAGGGACGGTACACCTCCTGTCACCTCAAGAAAGAACCAGGCGGGACAGGGATCGAAGTGCTAGCTTGCAAGAGGTGGGCTAACCAGAGGTGCAGGAGAGCCCTGAGCCCCCTTCACAATGGCTATTTATTAAGGTTATATACAACAGGTGTGGAGAGTTAAAGTAATCACATACAAGGGCTGCCTGAGTAAAGATTGCCATGTGCTCTTTTCCTCACATGTTCTTTCCCCACAATCTCCATGAAGGAGCACCAAGCATCAATAACACCTGCTTATTACCTAGTGACTGATCTTATCTCATTCCGGAACACTGAGTTACTTAGGGGATTGTCCCTTAAGTCACAAAACATCTCTAGGATTGCCAGGAGACTGTCCTGTTCTCAGCTTTTCCTTTTAATGTGATAAGAATCAGTAACTCCTTGCAAGCATGGTGTCCATTTCTCTACAGATACTTAAGGTCAGGAGTTTGAGACCAGCCTGAGCAAGAACAAGACACATCTCCCCCACCCCATGTCTCTACTAAAAGTAGAAAACTAACCAGGTGGTGTGGTGGGGTGCCTGTAGTCCCAACTACTTGGGAGGCTGAGGCAAGAAAATCACTTGCACCCAAGAGTTTGAGGTTGCTATGAGTGATGATACCATACCATTCCACCCAGGGCAAGAGCGAGTCTGTTTCAAAAAAAGGCCCGGTGCAGAAGTTCACACCTATAGTTTTTGCACTCTGGGAGGCCAAGGCAGGAGGACCCCTTGAGCGCAGGAGTTCAAGACCAGCCTGAATAAGAGCAAGAGCGCTATCTCTATTAAAAGTAGAAAAAAGGGCGGTGCCTGTGGCTCAGTGGGTAGGGCACCGGCCCCAGCCAAACTGCAACATAAAGTAGGGCCTTGTGGTGTGCGTCTGTAGTCCCAGCTACTTGGGAGGCTGAGGCAAGAGAATTGCTTGAGCCCAGGAGTTTAAGGTTACTGTGAGCTGTGACATCACTGCACTCTATCGAGGGTGACAAGTGAGACTTCCAAAAAAAAGGGGCGGCCCCATATACAAAGGGTGGCAGGTTCAAACCCAGCCCCGGCCAAACTGCAACAAAAAAATAGCCGGGCGTTGTGGTGGGTGCCTGTAGTCCCAGCTACTTGGGAGGCTGAGGCAGGAGAATCACCTGAGCTCAGGATTTGAAGGTTGCTGTGAGCTGTGTTGACACCATGGCACTCTACCAAGGGCGATAAAGTGAGACTCTGTCTCTAAAAAAAAAAAAAAAAAAAAAAACTCCTTTCAACTACTGGACTCACTAAGAAGGTTGAAAGGAAGCTTTATAAAAAGATGGATAGAGGGAATAACGTTCGAGCAATTACAAGCATTCTAAATTCTGCCTCAGAACCAGAATGTTGGTATGAAGGTGCCAGATTGCTGCACCAAAGTGTACTCTCGGTCTTCTCTCCTGCTTTGCTCCAATTAGCCAAAGCTTGGTCACATGGTGTGGGTGGGGTGGAGCACTGGGAAAGCCAGCAGCTGGTGGGAGGTGGGCCTTATGTTATCTATCTTGATTTGTGGTGGGGAGTTCACAAGGATGGGAAGGGGGGTTACAGGATTACAGGTGTGAACGACCACACTTTGCCTTTTTTTCTTTTTTTGTAACATTTTTATTGAGATATGATTCACATACTATACAATTTACCCATCCAAAGTATACAGTATTTTGGCCAGATGTGGCAGCTCGTGCCTGTAAATCCTTGCACTTTGGGAGGCGGAGGCAGGAGGATGGCTTGAGACCATATGGGCAACATAGTAAGACTCCATCTCTACAAAAACTATAAAACTTAGCTGGGCATAGTGGCACATGAAGTCCCAACTACTCAGAAGGTTTAAGCCAGAGGGATGCTTGAACCCAGGACCAATACTGCAAAGTAAGCACAATTCGTCTGTCACCTGCTCACCACCCAACCCCCTGCCTTCTGTTTTGCGGCCTTACCCTAAACAGTCTGACTCCTAGGCTCTGGCCTCTTTTCCTCTATAGACTATTCTATTTTTTTTTTTTTTTTTTTTATAGAGACAGAGTCTCACTTTATCACCCTTGGTAGAGTGCCGTGGCGTCACACTGCTCACAGCAACCTCCAGCTCTTGGGCTCAAGCGATTCTCTTGCCTTAGCCTCCCGAGTAGCTGGGACTACAGGCGCCAGCCACAGCACCCGGCTATTTTTTTGTTTTGCAGTTCGGCCGAGGCCGGGCTTGAACCCGCCACCTTCGGTATATGGGGCCGGCGCCCTACTCGCTGAGCCACAGGAGCCGCCCGAAGAATGCTATTTGAAGGAGAGGGTTCTTACTAATAATGTCAAATGTGTTCTCTTTTTGAAAAAATATTCTACAAATTGCTTGAAATCATGCTACATTTTGTTTGGC
>CAUYON010211094.1:0-11389 GCA_963573935.1 Arctocebus calabarensis | reverse complement strand
CACGATTCATATACATTCAGAAATATTTTGATCATACTGTTACAGATATCCTTCATGGCATTTCCTTGATCACTATATAAAGACATTAATACTCTACCTTTAATAAGTTTCGCCAGTACCCTGCGAAGATGCACCGTAGGTGTGTTCCCACTAATTGCCCTCCCTCTACCCATCCTCCCCCCACCCCTCCCCTCCCTTTCCCCTATCCCTGTATTCCTGTGCTAAAACCCATACTTCATTTTTTTAAAGAAGCAAATCTCTGAGTTCTCAGAGCTAAGAGGTGGCGGAATGGGAGAGGGGGTCCAGGCTGTGCTTGCTTCCTCTTGGGAGGAGCCATTTCTGACTTTTTTCTCCTTTGTACCCCAGTGTGCCCTGAAGGAACTTATCTCTCACCATCTGCAAACTGTGTTGATTGCCTTTCTGTCCTCATGGCTCTTTCTTCCCTTGCTCAGTTGAAAGTTCTGAGAGGCTTGCTGCTTCTGTGCAGAATAGTACAGGAAAGGTGACATTTAAACGAATGTAGAAACAAATTGAGGGTAGGACAACTAGGAGATGGTTGCAATTCTACCATCGAGAACTGACGAAAGAACGAGGACATGATAGTTGGAATAAAAAAGGAGAAAGCAGACGGGAGCTGACTTCTCAGCCTCTGTGACATGGGGAGTGGGACGTGGGAGAGCAGATCAGAGAGCGCCTGGAGGACCTGGGCATGGACAGGCTGTGTTTACTGTGTGTCGCTTAAACACCACATGCGTACTAGTTTATTAACTCTCCGCCCCTTACATCCTGTGAGGTATGTGCTACTATTGTCACTACTTTGCAAACGCAGAAACAGAAATCCAAAGAGGTGCAGTGAAGTAACTTGCCCAGCTGGGGCTTGAACCCTGAAATGTGGCTCCAGAGTCCATGTCCTATTACCAAACAGAAGTTGGGAAGGCCAGAGAGAAAATTAAGGTGTTTAAATTTTTTTAACATGATGGGATAAACATGATGATGGAATTTCAAGGTCAAAATTTCCTTCATCCTTGCTAAGGGTCAGGAGAGAAACAGATTCTAGAGCACTGGGGTACCAGGTTGGGCAGTGGGAGTATCTCACTTGGGCGTAGGTAACAAGGGGGTATACAGTCTGCAGAGAACTCAAGACCAAAACCATAATAGATGAAAAGTTGGTCTGCTTTCTTATTTTTGCCACGTGCCAATGCTTCTCATGTTTTTTCCAGTTCTATACAATCGCTGTGGTTAATGCACATTTTAAAACTATTCTACTTATACTTTAATTATCATTGTTTTCTACATGGAAGTTAACTCAGAGAAGTTTTGGTTATGTAGTTAATCCCTGACACTCACAGATTGGGCTACATAACTTCTCAGGGGGCAGTAGGTTCCAGGGAAGCTTTTCTAGAAGGGTAGACTTCACCAAATTGGTAGATAAAGGGGAAGGAGTCAGTGGAACTGGATCCCTTTGTTCAGCTCCCTGGGGGACACTGTCACTCTATTTGACCCATGAAGTGTATTATGTGCAGTGCAAGCAGAGACTTGTAAGCTGTTTGCACACATGGCCTTGGCTTCATCTGGGGTCCTTGGGAGCCCTGCGGTCACTGCCCAAGCTGGACTTTTGCATGCTGAGTGACACAGGGCCTCGTCATCCTTGTCATCCCACCTGACATCAGGCAAATCGCCAGACCAAAGAAGACCATCTCTGATAATCTAGTCCCAGACAAGCCTTCAGCTGGTCAGTGAAGTGTGAGTGAGAACAGCCGAGCTCAGCTAAGCCTGGCCCACACAGGGTTGCTGTTCTAAGCCACTAAGGTTTGGGGTGGTTTGTTACACAGTCAATGCTAACTGGTACATTGACAAGTTTCTTGAGTACGTAAATGAAATTAGGATAGAAATTAGAGGTAAAAGAGATTAATCTTGGATATGAGATGATGTATATCTATGTTTGAATACCCCCACATACTCCACACCTAACCCCCAACACAGGGCCAGTAGTAAAAATACAGACTGTGGACCTAGATGACCTAGATCCTGGCTTTGTCCTTTACTGGCTGAGTGATCTTGGGAACACAGCTTATTTATCTGTAAAACACAGTAAGACAATCACCCAAGGAATAAGCTGGCCAATATAGAGAGGTGGTCAATATAAGGAATGAGGCCTCCTGTACTGATCTGAACATGTGGTGCATGTCTGGTCTATGAAAATTAGATCAGCTTAAGGAGGTGGTCAGGGCTGGAGTTCTACTTTGTTTACTTCACCTAGTTGTTGAAAAGACTAAGTGACAACATAGACTTCACCAAATTGGTAGATAAAGGGAAAGGAGCCATGACAGCATCCATGGCTCATAATCAACATCTCTTACATATAGGTACCTGGGTGACGGTGTGGCCCAGATATGAGATGGAACAGTGGAGAAGGTTGAGGTGATTTATATGAGCTAACATCAAAGTCGTCAAGAAGACAAGATGTAGGATATCTCCAGAGAGTAAAAGTCAGAGTAACAAGAACTAAGGAAAAAAAGAGAATGGTGGTAAACATTGTACGGTGATTGTAGTGAAAGCTTTTTAAGTGGATGAGTGGCGATGATGGTCCAATTCAGGTTAAGAAGAACTAATTTATGGGGACGTACTCAGCATAGTTCTAATTTTCTGCTGTAATGGTCAGAAGCTCAGGAGTAGAATGGGAAAGAACAATGGCATTCTTGGACTGTCAGCGCGTGTCCACTATCCCACCCCATCACTGCACGAATAAAACCAGCTGGGACCACAGATTGAAGGAAATGGCTGAAATAGGGGAGCTTCCTATATCCCTGGGAGAGCCCGAGCAACCTCTCCTGTGGCCTTTTAAGGAAGCATTATACAACAGGTGCCGGGTGGGGGGGGGGCAGTACTGGAGCTACGTGCTCAATGATCACTACCTGCATTTTCTCCCTGGGTTTGACTCCCACCCTGCTGCACCACTGAGTGTTCAATGTATAACACCTGCTTGCTAACAAGTGCTTGATCTTAACTCATTAACACCTGCAGCTGCTTGAGGGCTTGTCTCCATATAGTCAAACAGCTCCATGCTGGTGAGGAGATTGTCTTGTTCCCAGTGCCTTCCTCAAGAGCCGGTGACCACTTCCACAAGCTTGGTACGTGGTCGCCTACACTGGATGGCAAGCAATACAACAGATGAATGAAGAAATGCCAGGCCGGGGAGTCGTTAGTATGAGCACACCAGAGGTAGCCGGCTGTGGGTTGGGTGTGGCCTGGAGACAAGAGAGACCATAAAGAAAATGACCAGAAGGACAGAACGGGTAGAAGGGCTGGGAGCGGAGCCGAGCACACCTACCTAGGGGTAAGCGGCTCCGTGGCTCTCTCAGCTGGGAGCGATGTCCACATGCTCTTTGTGAGTTCCCAGCATCATGTGATTCCCCAGTGACCTCTGTCCTCCATTGCCCAGAGACAAATGGTCTTGTTTCCTATGATTCTGTGTAGTTTTCTTATAGGAAGCCTTATTTTCTGAACTTCTCTAAGGGACACCAAACTATTTAAAGAAAAGTCAATTGAGGGCATAGTCACAGTGGGGAGGAGCAACTGAGACCTCTGAGTTTGCTAAAGAGGCAAACAGAGCCTTTGGCAAGGCTCAGAGTTTAGAATCCAGCCTATCTCGGTGGCTTTCCTCTGACAATGCCAAGTCCAGTGGGTCTTTGGTCTCAGCTACTAAAACTTTTCCATAAGACTTTGTTTTTCTCTCTCAGTAAGGTAGCAAGAGACAGGGTTTCCTCCAGTGCTCAGACGTGCTGTGGGGTCTCTCAGGATCTTGCCATGCTGGAGTGTCCCCAGTCTCCTGACCATGCTCGCTGGCATCCGGCCTCTCATCTTTACCTTCTCAGCTCCTGTCCCTCTCCAGCCCCTGCCACAGTTCTCAGCTCTGCAAAGCCTTTCCTGGGTGCCCCCAGTTCTTCCTTCTCAGGATCATGGTAGCAACTCATTGCCACTTAGCAGGGGCTGTCGTTTATTTCAGGCCTTCTTTAAACCTAGGAATCAAAACATTTTTAAAGCTAGAAGAGGTTTTATAGGACATACTCCAGTTCCTTCCTTTTGCTAAGGAGAGAATTGGAAGTCTGAGATACTCAGTAAATGACAGAACTAGGACTGAGCGTCCGTCTCCTTTGCTGTGACTGGGTCATCTTTCTACCATGTCACATGGACATCCTGGGGGTGCCAGGTTCCTTCAGGACAGGGGCATGTTGGGTCCTCAGGAGGCACCTGACACAGTGACGTGGTGTTTCACCAACCCTCTCAAGGCAAAGTGAAAGGAGAATAAATTCCCGTTTAGAATGTATGCTATAGTTTAAAGGAATCATTCCTGTCTTTCAAACCCTAACCTGTATAAAGTTTCTCTTTAAAAGGATTAGAAAGTTTCCTTTTGTCATATAGGATGTTCAATTTATCTTTCTTACTATATAAGCAAAACAAAGTTAATCGCGTTAAATGTGTTCACTTACTTCACTGCTAAGGTCTTACCTGGACCAGTTTGGACTAGCAGAGTCCACCGTCTTTATTTGAATCCCAGCAGACAAACATTCCCTTATGCAGCCCCCCTTGCCAGTTAACAGAAAGAGGCTTAACTTTGTGGCTACTGAGTTCAATTTCATTGCAGAAAAAAAAGAACATCAAAGAGCAGATTTAATAAACAAAAACATTTACACAATTTAACTTAATTTGACAAAGTGGATTGGGAAAGAATGGAACAAAACAAAAGCAAATATAAGAACACATATTGGGAGCTAAACCAGCACTGTTAGCAGAAATTACCAATTTCCCCTATTGAGAATTTAAATCATTAAAAAAAATTGACGGTGTTCCCTCAATTATTAAGCAAGATTTACCCAAGACCTATACTGTGACCTGGTATTCCTCACCTTGAACGACTTCTTTCCCAAATTCACATGAAATAAGTGCAGAGTCCCTGACATTCTCATCCCTGTAACCATGTGAAGAAGGAATTCTGGAGAACGTGTCCCTCAGCCTGGCAGTGCTCTGCGTGCCCATTTCTAGGGGATGCTGGAATCTCAGGAAGGGTCTGAGAGCTTTGTCCTGAGCGTGGCGGGACATTCCGGCCACACGGCCTCCTTCCCGCACTCCATGGTGGTCTCCCCACCTCCCTGCACGGAGCTGTGACAATCACCACCACTGCAGTCAGTTCTCCTCAGACCTCTCACTGGAGCTAAAAGCCTAAAGAAAACACATTGCTTTGTTTAAAACTGTAACTTGCAGACAACTTCACAGAAACGGAGCATCCCGCCCTCTCTGCGCTGGTCCGTGCAGCCTCCTTCCTCCTCAGACGACCACAGCTTCTGCTGGCATCAGTCTGACGCGTGCCGGGACCTCTGTAGGAGTCCCAAACGTGACCTGCCCCCTGGTCAGGCAGCTTCCTGCTGGCTCTGGTTTTTCAGGGTGCAGGCCGGGTGTGCAGAAGGCAGACAAAGTGAAAGGCAGGAAGCGCCTGCGGGGTGCGGGATCTGCTTTTGGAGGTAGCTGGCTCCAGGTGCCCCCTGCCTAACCTGCAAAGCCTTTCCGCACTTTAAGCTCTGTGCACAGGCTTCCCACGGGTGGGAGTGCTCAGACAGTCTGGCGCGGAGGAAACCCACAGCTCCTCTTTGTCATTTCTCGCGCAGGTTTCTCTTTTTGCTGGGGACACTGACATGCTTGGAAGTGACAGTGGGCCCTTAACTGCATGGGGAAGGTATAACCACATGAGAACTTGAGGTAACAGATTCGAGTAGCTTTCTTTACGGGTAATGGCTTTGGGGACACAACTACAAGAGGGACTCTACCTAACGAGCTCAAATCTTGTGACCTGGTTGTCTGTACCCTCACATTAGCCTGAAATTAAAAATGAACAAAGACGTTTTCACTCACTGATTCGTTTATTCAGTAAACAGAATGCTGCCAGGCACTGAGCCAGACCCTGGGACGGCACCGGGGCAGGATGGCGGTTGCAGGAGGAGGTTGCAGTTCCCAGTCTCAGACCTGAGGTTGCCTGCTTCTAACATGCTTGCTCACGTCTGCTTGTGCCTGTGTGATCTGATGATGTGCTCAGTGGAAATGTCACTGCAGTGAGTCCTCTGCCCTGCACACTCCACGCGACTGCTAGTGTCTGGCTGGCCAGCCTGTGGCAGCCCTGCCTGCTCTTCCAGGTCATACATTCAGGGACACGGGTGGCTGATTAGGTCAGCCGGTTCCTTGAATGGAAGGACAGGCCTCGCTGCTGCCAGGCGATGCCTCTTGGCGTTAGGTCAACTGGACTCTCTGCACAGTGTCGGCTCTCTTCAGGCCAACAATTTCAGCAGACCCTGTTCTGTAGTGTTTCTAGCTTTATTTTCATATTTGGGTAAAAATGGCACAGAGTGAAAAGAATGCAGTTCCCTCCCTGGCACACAAGTAGTAAGAAAAACAACATACATGTGTGTGGTCTCAGAAAGTCAGGCTCCCTCCAAGGATTTCAGCTGCCTCCTCTAAAAGGGAGGGTTTGAGTTAGGTAATTCTGTATGTACATCCAAGGTGCACACAATTCTATCAAGGTAAATGCCTCTTTCCTGTAGAGACCTGCTTCCTTAGGAGATGCAGAGCTCCCAGGTACCAAGTGACAGAGGTTGCAAAAGCTGCTATTTGGTGGAGACTTGTGCCCACTTGATTTCCTTGGATGCCTGATCAAGGCATCTTTAGATGGACGTGTGATTGTGCGGGAGAAGGAGGGAGATGAGGAAGGAGCTTCTAGCACTTTCTCCAGCTTTCCTCTGGCTGCAGAGGGCTGTGAACACAATTAGAATGGGCAGCCTGCATGACCTGTTGCCAAGGTCGTTCTTGTAGATTGAGATGATGGACTTTGCACATTGGGTTTTGAAGTTCATCTCTACTTCTGGTCACCTCTGGTATTAGGGTGGTGACCCAGGCTGAGTGAGTCCTCCAATCTTGCCTGTCTCCTTAATCTGAATAACCGTGTGTTTCCTAAATTTCAATGACAATGTTTTCTAACTTGTAGAGACAAATCACCACCCCTCCCTCTCAACTTTTCACTGTCCAGAACATGAGGATGATGGTGAGTATGATAACCCCCCAACTAGAGGAGGGTCAGAACCCTGGCGGCCACTCGGTAGCAGCCTGAGTCCATAGGAGGGGTCAGCCTTGGGGAGGACGCACCTCTCGTGACTTAGGTTGCACTTGCTGGGAGGGAAAGGCTCCTTCTCATGACAAGGGCATCGTGAAAATGTCATCCTGGTACCCAAGGTCACACAAGAGCCATGTCACCTACCATCAAGAAACAAGAAAAGGATTAGACTAGCAATGATCTCTCAAAATGAGGGGCCCCTGGAAAATAAAAGAAGAAAACATGTGAACGATGCAGCAATAGACAAAGTTGTGTACATGTCGTAATTAGAGCTCTTCAATGACTTCGACTTGGAAATCTCACAGGAAATAGTGCTGATTTTTTGATGGGCGGCGTGGCAGGGTACCAGAGCAGCTGAGGAGGGAGCACCAGGTCCAGATCCCACTCCACCACTTGGGAGCTGCTTGAACTCAGGCAAGTCATTTAGCATTTCCAAGACCAAGTTATTCTCGTAAATCAAAACAATTACCATATTTATTCCAGACAAATGTCAGGAGAACTAAATTATATGAAGCGTATAGAACAGTGCACCATACTCTCCAGTTCTGAGGTTGGATTGGGACTTGGGCAGGGAGCTTTGAGGCCTGTTGTGGGAAGGTTGCTCTGCCCTCTGCTCTGGACACCTGTGGGCCATGTATCCCCTGTGTCCAGCTCTCGGCACCTATGTCTGTAGCCACTGGGTCGCGGACTCTTGCCACAGAGGGAGGTGTTCCTGCCCTCACACAAATAAGCCTCCTGTACTCTGATGATTATTAGAAAAGAGAAAGGGAGATTTTCCAAGGTCAGAATAAAATTCCGAAGCAGTCAAAGGGCACTGTCTCCCATCACGTAGTTGTCAGGAGTCTGGGCAGGGATTGGGTAGGCTGAGGCCCAAGACTGGCTCTCCCATCTGCAAAGTGGGTGACCCTGGAAGGATATTTCACTTTGCCAAGTCTCAGTGTTTTTAATAAAGTGTGGTCAGTAGTAGCATGTTCCTCACAGAGTTCTTGAGAAGATTAGTTGAATTAGTGAAAGAGAAGAGGAGAGGGAGGGAGAGGGTATAGTAGAGGAAGGGGGAGGATGTTCTGTAAGAATATTCTATCCACATGCGTCAGGGTCATATTTGTTTATCCACTGAACATAACCTAATGTTGTGGCACTAGATCAGACACTGGAGATATAGCAGAAAATTCTGGATTGCAGTCTAATCGGATAGGAGAGTATAAAATAAACCAATTGATTATGCATGATAAATATTATAAGGGAAGCCTGGAAGAGATCTTAGAACTCAAGAGAAGAAATTTCAGTTTTCTATGTGGAAGAGATTAAGTGTCGCTCATTAAGGTGGCCCCAGAGGCCTGAGACCTGCTTCCTTAGGGTACTATGCTGTCCGTTTTAATTTTGTATTTGTGTTGTGACCAACCAGGAGGGATATTCATGACATCGTCTCCTAACCTGTGACATCTGGGACCCCTCAGGGACAGCAGCAGGAGCTGCAGCATCAGACACATTCTTTGTGATGAAACAGATGCCCTGGAGCCGGACAGATCTGCCATCTTATACACGGTCAGCTGGACACGTCTTCTAGCCGCTCTTGGTCTCAGGTTCGGGACCTTGCCGTAGCCAGCACAGGAGAGGCCCCGTTCCCTCTGCTGGTCCCAGGGAGAGTGTGAGGACCACTTGGAGCAGAGTCAGCTCAGCAGAGGTGTTCCCACCATCCCAAACTTGCAAAAAATAAACATTCCCTTTTATAAACCACCGAGGTTTTGAGATTTGCTCTGTGGCCATCATTGACTAATACAGCTACCTTCCTTTTCTTCTTTTATTCTGGTCTGGTTTTGCCTCCTGAAATTACATTTTCTTATCAATTTTGTTTCATGCTTGCCAAGAGGGCATTATCAAACTTTTGTTATAAAAAGGGGCCGTTGGGTCAGTTAGAGATAAAAGTTAATACACTGGGTGATCTGAAAGAGTTCCTAGCAATAGCGACATCTTGTGTGCTCTTAAATGTTGAACTTCACTAGTGTCTTAAATTCTAACTGTGGAAAGAGAGCTGGCTATCTGAACAACTTCTGTCTGATACCCACATGTGACCTTGATTTCCTTATTTATAACATGAAAATAATAATATCCACTTACAAGTATTCCTATGAGCATAAAATTTATGACTGTGTCAAGTAGGAAGGAGAAGTTGGGACCAGTTTTCAAAGTTGTCTGCAGGCTGTAACAACTAGGAAGCTGATAAGATCTGTGGTGGAGATAAAGCTACCTCTCCTACACTGTTTCCTTCTTGACCAAAAAACATGCCAGTCACTTTCGGAATGGACCTTTAAAAGCACAGCGACCTTCCAGTCCTCGCCTTCACAGTTCCAAGTGACCATGGGAGGCCACATGGACCCAGTGGCCTGGCTGCAAGGTGGGGAAAGGTCTCAGCCCCTCATTCAGCCATGCGGAGAGCAAATGCACTTCATCGTGCTGACGGGGGCTTGTCTGTGGGGGAACCAAACATGACATTTTCTAGGTAATACAAGATCTTAGAGCACAGTCACGGAAGACAGTTTCAGGTTGTGGGAACCAGACACTCGGCATCTGGATGCCTGATTTTGGTTCCAGAGCCCACACTTTAAGAGAGACAATTGGCGCCTGTGGCTCAAAGGGGTAGGGTGCCAGCCCCATACGCCGGAGGTGGCGGGTTCAAACCTGCCAAAAACTGCAAAAAAAAAGAGACAATTTTGTCAGAGAAGAAAAGGAAAAACAAACAAACAAATAAAAAAACAACAACAGAATGATGAAGGAAGGAAAGACTGCAAATAGTGATCTTATAAAGAAAGGTTGAAAACACTGAGGACATTTGGCCTGGAGAAAATATCTATAGAGTGTCATAGCTGTTCTTAAATAGTTGGAGTTTGGAGGAGAAATTTTCTTTTTTGATGAGGATCGCTGGGGTTAGCATTCAAGCTGAATATAGGGGAATAGGTTTTGGTTTAACAGGAGAATTTTCATTCTATGTCTGAAAATAGAACAGACTACTTCTTGGAGGAACATGTCCCTTATTATGTGCCAAATATTATCTCGAGAGCCACTTCTCAGGTATTCTGTAAGAAGCAGTCATGATGTATCAGATACCAAGTTGAAGTGTCTTCTAAGTTTCTTTCCATCTCAAAGGTTGTGTTAAGAACCACCACCTGGAATTTTCCAGTTTCCCACCCGGTGCTTCTGCACACTTCTGTCTATTTAGACCCAGGCGTGTGTGTGCGTTTGCTCCACTTTGCAGCCACAGCAGAAGCAGCTTGGATTCTGGCTGACTCTGACTCCTCTTCTGCCACCTAATTCAAACCAGACAGCAGCAAGCTGGCAGCGGAACCGCCCCTAGGCTTTCAGTCTTCTCGGGGAAAAGAGGGCATGCCGCCAAACAGGTGGCTTCAACTAGCAGAGCCGCTGCTGCCGGGGGCACCAAGGGGACGATGACAGGTGGCAGGGCCTAGGTCCTCTGGATAGAACACAGTCCCGCCAGGCAGCACAGCCGAGACCAACAGAGAAGGAGGGCAGCAAAGCGCTGTGCACTGTGCAGGTCTATCCGTCAGGGGTAAACTGAATTCTCTTCCAAAGCTGTATTGCAAAGTAAGAAAAAAAAAAAAAAGGAGAAAGTGGAGATCATGAGACTGCCGTTTAATGAGATGACGACTTCCAAATAGTGAACAGGCCTGTGAAACTTGAGCACAGTCTGAGCGCCTGAGGATGAATATGGTCTGGGGGGCTCTGGAGCTTCCCACCACATGTCTGCAGAAGTTAGGCTGACTCCTTTGCTCAAGTTAGCTTGCTCTTGCCAGAGTGCAGTGACAAAGGGAACGTTCTCCGTGTGCAAGGTCAGGAGCAACCTCTTTTTGTTGTTGTTGTTGTTGTTGTTATTGTTGTTGTTGCAGTTTGGCCAGGGCTGGGTTTGAACTCTCCACCCTGAGTATATGAGGCCAGCACCCTACTCACTGAGCCACAGGCGGTTAAAAGTAGTGAGATCGTATGGAACAGAATTGAAGACCAAGAGGTGAACCCAGACACTTATTCTCATTTGATTTTTGATAAGCCTATCAAAAATACAAATTGGGAGAAAGATTTCCTATTCAACAAATGGTGCTGGGTGAATTGGCTGGCGACCTATAGAAGACTAAAACTGTAGTCCAGTCCTCCAACTGTCTGAGGGACAGTGAATTGGCCCCCTGTTTAAAAAGTTTGAGGACGCCTGCTCTGAGGTATATT
>CAUYON010211093.1:0-31558 GCA_963573935.1 Arctocebus calabarensis | reverse complement strand
TATTTTCATCAAACTGATTAACATAGCCTTCATGGCATTTTCTTAGTTATTGTACGAAGACATTTGTATTCTGCATTTAGTAAGCTTCGCCTGTCCCCTGTATGGGGTAGATTCTTTACTCACCTAACTTTTCATATCATAGAAAGACTGTAACTTAATTTGGGTCAAACAGCTATAGGTATAACTTGAAAGAATGGGCATTGCCCTGTTTGTGAGTCCTTACAGAGGAGACTTCTTCCCAGATTAGGAACACTGATCTTCTCTCTGGAATTGGAGTATGTGGACTGAGTCTTCCATCTATCATTTATCAAGTGACTAAGTATTAAGTGTATCTTAGTATTATGTGTTAAAGGCTATTTGTGGAAGTATGGTTTCAACAGACTCAATAAGTCATGTGCCTGGCCTCTGTCCAGTTGCCCTTTCACCTGACAGTGTCCCTGACTTTGCTGTCATCATTCACCATAGATTTGTATCCGCTGTTAATTGAGCTGGACAAATAGACTAGAACTCTGTTTTCTTCTTTGAAAGGGCTAATTCTCACAAAAGAATCTTGAGTTCAGATCTATACCGCTATGCCCCAAGTAAGGAATGCAATATTGTTTTAAGACACGAGATGGTACTAAATTCTTCAGCAATGGTTTGCTAACCTAACCAGATTGAGAAATGATTAGAATCAAATAGCTTGTATGTCTTCCTTTTTGAAAATAAATTAGGGATGGAACCTAGCGTCTGTGTGTGATCGCCAACGTGAGCTAGTGATTTTGAAAGGCAGCAACGTACCTATGGCAAGGGTGATTGTGTTTCGGACAGACACTGTGGGTATGATAGGGGTAAATCCATGTCACGCATTGTATTTGCTAATATCAGTAGCTTTTGATCCTGCTAAGAAGCTGTGATTTCATGAGAAGGTGAGGTGGAGAAACGCACACCTTTTGTGACTCAACTTTTTCTATCTCTGAGTGACTCAAGAGTTCTTGTCTTCAGAACATGAAATTACGTGCGCGTACTACTGGGGAGTGGATGTGGATTATGAAGATGTTAATTGTTCCCTGCTTTGGCTGTTATTACAGTCGAGGTTCTAACTTACCTAAAACTTACAGTCCTTAGTTACATAGGAGCTTTGGAAGACAAGCACCTTACAGCCTTGTCCTGAGTGCAGGGCTGGGATTCAGAGCCGCGGGAGACAGACAGAACTCTGCCTCATGTGAGGCTCTGGCAGAGCAGTGGTGCCTCTTAGCAGCTTTGTTTGAGCTTGATGTTGAGACAGCTGGAAAGAGATCAATAATCATCAGATGTCTCCAATCCCCTGAAAAAATAATTACACAATATGTAACTGATGTCCTGGCATGACAGGATGGTATTTCTTGAAATGTAGAATAATCATACTACAATTTGCAGCCTAAAATAGCTTTTAAAACAAGCCCAAACCCTCACACACGCACTCTCTATATGTGTATATACGTGTGAATATATGTAGCTCTTTGTATAGTTTACATACATATAAAACTTTTCTCTGTTCCACACTAAATTAAACAACAGAAAGTATAAAACAGCTTGCATCTAGCATTGTCATGGACAGTCTGGATAATTCCACTGTGATTCCAACTATTTCCTAGTCAGTAGAAAGTGACTGAGTCACATCAGGAGCTTTACGGTAACTTAATTCCTCCAGGCTGTGTCACCGGCACTCCCAGGCGTGGAGTCAAGGCTTCTCTCTTTACTTCCGTGGAGGGTGAGTCTCTCCCTCCCTCCCTTCCTTCCTTCCTTTCTTTTTATTCAAACTTATTCATATTATTGGCATACCAAATGCTTTGAGGATGAGACTCAAAATGTCAACTGAAATTATAGATCGAAATTTTAATGTTTATAAAATGTTATTAAATGACTAAAATCGGCATTTATCAAAGAAAAGACTTCCGCGGGTGTAGTTATAGAGAAGATGAGAATTTGCTTAGAAACGGGGAAATGTGTCCTTAGGGCTGTGGCGTTTCTGGGGGACAGTGAAGCCAGAGGAGGAGCTGCGCTACTGAGGACCCGACTGGTCCCTTGGCGTCAGCGCTCACTGGGGGTCAAGGCTGCTGGGAGGAGAATACTGTGATCAGTGAGTTTCTGCCCATGGGTGGAAGAATATCATTGCATGCACAGTACCCGTGATTTAAATGTGAGACATTTGTAAGACATTTCAGATGTGTGTAAGTTACTCCTCTGAAAAAACGATTGATCCAAATCTCCACCATATTTTTATTCAAGAAATATCCATGTGGTTACAGAAGTGGCGGAGGCAGCGGCACCTGTTCAAACACCTGGGCCGAGGGAGGACGCCTTGCTCCATTGTTCACGGTCATTGGCGACTCAGATTAACAGAGATGTCGTGCAGCCTGCTGCAGCGTTGGTGCGGTTGGGAGAGGTGACGGCCACAGACAGCTCCCCGTGGAGGAGTTTGCAGAGAGGTGTTTGAGCTGTTCTAGACCAACTTGGCCGCAGAGAGGAGGAGCAGGGCAATCCCACCCTGGCAGCCTGTGCACATCGTCTGCAAGGAAAAAGTCTTGGATAATAGACACATTTGAATCTAGGTCCAAGAACAAACCCAACAAGTTACTCTGTACCTACCATTTTCACTCACGTCTATGATTGGGATTGGGTCGTGCTTTTACTTCCCCACTTTTCCAGTTTTTCAGAGTGCTCAATCAAGCGCTTTTACTGAAAACATATTTGTCAGGTCATGGACAACTCCTGAAATCTGTCCAGAACATCCCCAGGCGAGGCTGGCATTACCTTTGGGGCTACGTATATTGTTTTTGATGCTGGGTTTTAAAATAATGCCAAATCTTGGGTCATGATGATAAATCTTGTAATACTTACTGGAGGTACAAGTGAGCCACACTTCCCTGTGGACACTTGGGGTAGGGGCTGACACACAGAGGGAGACAGACGTAGGCTGGGGATTGGTGTCAAATCAGCACACATGAGAGATGCTGCGTCACCACGAAGACAACAGGTGTGAAGACTGGTCAGGAGCCGCAGGTGGCTCGGAGCAGGGTTTTAAACTTCCTGCTTGACTGATACTTTAATTAAGGCACAATTCAGGCCCTGAAAACCACGATTTGAACCCTACAACTCATGTGGAACCCGTCGGATAACGGGCATAGCAGCAGCATTTGTCCAGGGTGGTGGTGGTGGTGGTGGGAGGGATTGGAATGTGCTGTGTCATTTCAAATTCTTGATTTCCTCTTTCGAGTCTGACAAACCTTCTATATTTTCTTAGGACCTCCCAGAAGCAAGCAGGCAATGCTGAAAAAAGGAAGTTAAACAATGATTTGCTCAACTTGAAAGAACCCTTTCTCAAATGGAATACTCCCTGCCCTGCCCAGTTCTCCAATTTTCCAAATAAACCCATCCCCAGGAATCAGTATCTTATGCTTAATTAAATACACTCTCTCCACCTTCTGCTAGATTTTCCCAGAACAAGACATTCAAATGGCACTTGATTCAACAAGCATCATGCCAGCCCATGAACCTGGGACTCTCTCACCTTGTTCTTTTAGGACCGATAGTGAAGCTGGGGAAATACTGACCTCACTTTTGGTCATGCAACTTCACTGGTACTTAATGACAGGTGTCAACACAGGTCCGAGGTAGTGACAGTTCACTCCATCTCTTTTGGCTTCTGACATTTTGAATGTTTCACTTTATGGATCTACCTTTGAGCTACCTTAAAGCATGGTTTTCCTACATAATTTTTTTCACTATAAAGGCAACCTATGCTCCCTAAATAAATATAAAAGAACAGAAATAAGATAGGAAGTGAATTGCTGATAATCTCATCACCTGCATAGAAACACTAGTTATTTATATTTTTCCTTGATTTTGAAACGTGCCTGGGAGTTTTGAACACACGTTTAGAAAGTTTCAAGTAACAGTAGACAACGGCCCTTTCTTTTCAGTAAGTTCTGAAAATTTGCTGTTCTCACATGGTTTTGTCAGCCCCCAAACATTTCAGTTGAGTTAAACTTTAGCCAACTAAGGTGACTCATTTATACGCTGGAGAACCTTGAGAAACACTTTGCCTCAGCAAACAGCACAAGGCCCGGATTCCAGGAGCGTGCGGCGCTCGTAGTCAAACACAAGCCTGAGTGTTTTCTTTGCCTAAGTGTTTGAGACACATTCTTCTTATCTGAAAGCTTCATGTATTACTCAACGACCTCTGTATCTCAATTATGTTACAGATACATAGAAAAGGAGTGACATCATGGTACTGGTTTTGTTCTTTTCGCCCCGTGTTTAGCTAAACTGAGCAGGGCAGTGAGTCACACCATCCTGTGACCAGCCTGGCACCCTTCCAATCCCAGGGACTGTTAAGATCTTTGACAACAGAACCTGTAGCTGTTTGAAGAGGAGGTTTCAGCAGTGACCTGTACACTCGGTAATAACAGGCTTTCTGGGCAACAGAATCTGTTCCTATCCCTGATGAAGAACAAAACACCAGCGGTGAGATGACACTTAACCAAAGCTGACTCATTTCCTCGTTTACAGATGGAAGGTGTTGTCCAAGGAATGACTATCTCATAGGGAAATAATGTTCCTTTCCTTCAGGTAATTATAGGAGTCTTTTTAGAGCAAGGCTGACTGTAACACTGACTCGTCAGCTATCAGGTATATTCAAAAGTACATTTTATTATGAAACAATATCACACATTAAAAGCCAGTTCCAGTTTTATCCTTCAATATGTGAATTGCTGATTTTAGACACTATTTGGAAAAATAATCAAGTGTCCCGCAGACCGAACATTTCCATTTTATTGAAGTGTGGGATTAATGGACACTTGGTTGTTTGTTTCTAACCAGGCATATTGTGGGACGTGGCAGCTCCACCCCCACATCTGCAGCTCACTCCGTGACCCCCTCTCTCCCTGGGCAGAGGGGCCCACAGCGCCCCCACCACGCAGTACCTGTGGACAGCACACCTGTCTGAGGCTTTGTGACCTTTAGCCTTGTCACTTCCACTTGAACTTAGCAGGAAGCCTTCTTCTGTCCCGTGAAGCCTCCACTGACACATCACGGGAAACCAGAAACTTCCACCCCTGTAATCTACATTCCTCAACGCTACCTTGGAAGATGTTTATTTTTAAAAATATAAGAAACCAAACATGTTGGCAGAAGAACGGTCTGCTGCAGACCTCTGATCAACACCCAAGTCTTTCTTACCTAGTTTTTTCCTAGATTTAGTTTTACTAGGACTATACAAAAATGGTAATAGGCTTCTCTAACTGGGATTCCCCTATTTTCATTCATTTGTAATGTGCACCTTGCCGTGGGTTGCCTCTTGCCCTGCTTGGTGTGCCTACTTCCCAGTTCTCCCATAATTTCAACAATGGTGCTATTCTTCTCACTGTTGGGAAATGGCCAATTGTGAAACACATTAAACTGAGTACATTTAAAAATAGCCCAGTCTTTTCTACTGTTTGGGTGAAGCCATCTGCTTGTTGGGGTTATTAACAGAGGCAAGTGGCCCTGTGTGTTCACCTCCAAGCCAGCTTGTTTGCTCCCAGGGAACACACTCAGGGCCAGCCAGCAGACTGCATTCCAGGGCAGGAGCCAGCCACTCAGCAAGGCGCACCGCCAGGCCCTAGCACTGCCCACTGCCACCCCTGGGCCAACAAGGTGCCCCAGAGACAGAGACTTCCTTGCAGGATGTCAGCAAGGGCTCTAACAAGATTTTTGCGAATGGCTATTTCCTGACAAAAGTCCCCTGGGATGTTCAGTGTCTGGAAGTCCACAGGTCTCTACATCTTTTAGAAGGTGCTTCCCTGCCTTGCCTCCAGTTCTTGGATCTGAATGCCCTGTTACCGGCCAGGAAGGAGTGACGGCCGATAACCCAGAGCTCAGACCACACTTGTCCAGGTGTGTTTCTCTCCTTTTCCACTAGCAGATCAGAGACCCAAGGGCAGAGCTCAATATTGATTCTGCAGGTCTCCGCTCAGGTCAGCAGGGAGGGCAGCAGGGGTGCTGCCCTGCCCCCAACACCCCCACTCAAACGCATATGAACTGGGCAGCTGTGCGTGTATCTGCGTTTAGGGCAGGCTTCCCTATCACAGCTCCTTTGAAAACAGATGAACGAAGACTTGAAAATGTCTGAAAGGGGGCTAAACGAAGAGCCCCTGAAAGTGGCCACGTAGCCTCAACTGTGTGCTCAGAAGGGCCGTCGAGGGCACAGCTGTCCACTCTAGGTGTGTCCCCATCTGGGTTCTCAGGACCCCGTCCACCAGCAGCACATGTTGGCTCATGCCCAAGAGTATCGTCTTGGTGACAAGTGCCAGGCAGAGCCTAACTGTTGGGTATTGTGTGGCCTTAACAAGGGCTTTGGATCTAGGAGTTAGGGCCTCGGCACAGTGATTATAATGGTACTTTTTTGTTGTTGTTGTTGTTTTGTTTTGTATTTTTGTAGTGTCATTTAGTTTTAAAGTCTAGGAAGCTGCTAAGGACACCTGCTGTTTCAGGTGTGCTACGCAGCATGCTACACAATAGACACACACCATCCCCTTGAGTTCCTGTGGCAACCATGATTAGGCTGTTTTCATTCTTCACAAAAGGAGAAAACTGTGACCTGGCAAATGAGTGTGATTTGACCAGAATCACACACCACAGCCTGTGAGGTCAGAAACAGGTCTCCCTGACGCGGGGGCCTAGTCCGTGTGTGCAGCTGAGGCAGAGCATCACCGATGGATGGCCTCCCACGGCGTGGGGATGGCCCGTCCCCCATCCTATAACAGCCCAGTGGCCACAGCCAGCTCTTGTCAGCTTTCTCCAAGTAAGAGTGTCTGCTGTGGATGAAACTGTGTCCCCCAAATTTGTATGTTGAAGCCCTAAGTCCCAATGTGACTAATTGGAGATGGGGCCTTTAAGGAAGTGATCAAGATCAAATTAGTTTGTAGGGTGGGTCCCTGCTCCAGAGACTGGTGTTCTTCTCCCAATTATCTAAAGGAGAGGCCAGGAGAGGATAAGAGAGAAGGTGGCTATGTGGACCCAGGGGAGGAGCAGAGGGGAGGTGGCCGTGTGGACCCAGGAGGATGCAGAGGGGAGGTGGCCGTGTGGACCACCCTAGACATCAACCCTGCCGACACCTTCATCGGGGACACATTTCTGTTGTTGGAGATTGAGCTGGAGCCTCTTCAACCCCAGAGCAGGGAGGGTCCTCCATCCTCAGCCCCCCCAAGTACATTTGCCACCTCTGTTGTGCTCTGTGGTGTCTGGGTTTTGTTTTGTTTAAACAGCACACACAGCACTTGCCTGGCAGTGACTGGCGCAGAAACTCCTTGCAGGGAGGACCTGGTTGCCCTGCTGGCCCCGAGCAAAGGCCTGGCTGCTCCCGCCTTCTCAGGGGCAGCCAAATATGTTTCACAGGTTCAACTCGTCTGAGAGATCATTAGCCAAGCTGTGCCTGACATGAGGAAATGATCTGTTTTTATTTTGGTTTCAATATTGGAAGAGAATGATTGAGAGAATTATGCATAGAATCCTGGCTATGTTGAGACACTATGGTATTGTTTATTTTTTCCTGGAAGGATGCTGTCAATTCCCTCTGGCAAGTCCCCCAACTGGCAGTTAAGGATAAGTGACAATCTGGGCCCCGACCTGCCCAGCCTCTCCAATGTCCCCAAACAGACCATGTTTATCACATAGGATTCAAATCTCAAATGTCCTGGTACTTGACCAGGCTTCTTCAGAGTTAAGTTGTCTTCTTAGTAAAAAGGGGGAAAAAAACTATTGAACCAAAAATGATCCCTTTATTCTTTAACAATATATTTTTTCCCAGCTATAGATGGGATCAAATTAAAAGAGAATATCAACTCTCCATGCTCCGGGCCTCAGGAGCAAACGCACAGGTGGGTTTCCATCTAATGGTCCTTCCCTGAGCTTGATCAGAAAAGGGTATGTGGGGGAAGCTACGAGGAATTAATCCTTTCCTCTGGAAAGAGTATGTTTGCAGTAAAATAATCCAACATGATTTTCTGTTTGCATTTCCAACCCCAAATAACCCTGTGTTCTTAATATAAGATGCTCAATGTAGGTATTTGAATTATGAACATCCTTTTCTATTAAATTATAAAATAATGTTTTAGTTCAGAGTCTGTATTTGGACATTTTGTGCTCATTCAACACTAAGATTCAGAAGTACATTATCCATGATGTTGTCAATTTAAGGCTGAATTTTCAAACATATTTAATGTATTTTTTTCTGCTACCTGTTTACCCAACTGCAGAATCAGAGTAAAAATAACGTGACAGCCCAGCCGACTGATGCTGAGCTGACACCATTGAGGAATGAGAAAGTTTGCTGGGAGTGTTTGTTTTGGAATTAGCCAAGCCGGGTTCAATTCTGCTGTTACCTCCTGTCAGCTGTGTGACCAGACAAGGTTCCCAGTGTATATGGGGCACAGTTAGTTTCCTTACTTATAAAAACGAGCCCGTTGCATGCTTTGGTGGGAACAAGGTACTCCAAAATTCATATGTTGACACCTGAGCCTCAGGGTAATGGGTTTAAGAGGTGAGACTTTGAGGAGGTGGTTACATGGGTGGGATTAATGACTTTGTAAAGGGGATCGAGGGCACCCATTTGACTGACTCCCCAGGTGGGACTCAGGACGTAGTGGGCTCAGCAGAGCCTGAAGCTGCCGCTCCAACCTTCCACCGTCTGTGGACAACAAGTTACCCAGTCTAAAGTCTGCTGTCATAGCACAGGAACAGACGCTGACGCTCCAGGGTTGGCCCCGAGGCAGCTTTCCAGCAATTCGCGCACCTCCTCCATGCTGAAACTGGACTTGACCACTGGGACATCAAGACAGGCCAGGCCAACAAGCCCAAGCAGCTGGCACACGGCATCCCAGGACTCACCCGGGACATGGGGCATAGCCTTAGGGATGGCCATGGGCTGCATTCTGAGAAGCAGTTGGAGGGAAGACCCCTGACAGGAAAGGACAGTGTCCACTATACTCACAGCACCCGGTGCACAGGAGCCCTTCCTCCGCCAGCCTACACGATGGGCAAGCTGCCTGCATGAGCCTAGGTTGACCCACACGTGCAAGCAGAAAATCCACAGATATGTGAAAAGTTACCAGATGCTGTAGGGTAAAGCTGCTGCCTTTGGGGCAGAGAAAATAGCTAAAACCAAGATGAATTTTCCAATGTCACTGGCAGGATGAATTTCAGGATTCTGAGACATTTGGCACAGAGCAAGCACTCAAAAATATGAATTATTGTTGCTGTATTTCCCACCTATGAATTATTGTTGCTGTATTTCCCACCATACAAGACAGATTAGTGAAGAAGGCTTATCAATGAGGAAACAAAATCAGCAGGTTCTTTCACGGACCTATGAGCTGCTTAGAGTTATGTGCTGTACATTTTCCTCTAAGAAAATTACTTTCTGCAATGGAATATTACTTAGCCATGAGAAAGAATAAAATCCTGTCATTTGTAGTAATGTGAATGGAACTGGAGGTCATGTGTTTAGTGAAATAAGCCTGGCACGGAAAGACAGGCACCACATGTGCTATACCAAACAAGGTCCGACAATTAAGTTGGCAAACTCACCCTGGAAGAAGTGCTACCTCCTTCCTTGCTGAATGTCACCATGGCCATCTGATGACCCTAATGATATCCAACAGTGAGGTTGGTAGCATTTCTTCTAAGACAAGGTCTCAAACTTGTTAGACTTTGTTTGTGGGAGTTTAAAGCACGATTTCAGGGAGGTAGAATGGTGGCTGGGGGAGGATGGAGAAATTGGAGAATAGGTACAAAATACAGCTGGGATAGTAAGGTAGGACATTATGGCTGATAATAATTTATTGCATATTTCAAGATAGCTCAAAGAGAAAAATTATAATGTTCCCAACACAGAGAAAAGATAAACGTTTGGGCTGATCGATATCCCATCTTCCCTGATTTGATCATTACACATTGTGTACTTGTACTGAAAATCACTTGTGCCCTAAATTATGTGCAACTATGCTAAAAATACACAAAATAAAAAAGAATAAGTGATAAAAAAAGAAAATTATTAATACCTTTAAGTACATTTAAAGATAAACAATGTTTTCAATGCCCCCGGCTATAAGTAAGTGATAAAGGCCCAACTCTATAAAACATATCAAATAAGTCAGCATTCAAAAAACCAGAAATCAATATCGGTTTTTGGAAAAAGCTTCACAGAAAATGTATAGCTTAGTCAAGATATTGAATGGAGAGAAATATTTCAATAACACTAATGTTAATAATATTGTTACCATTTGATACTTAGTAAGAATGTATTGTGTGCCAGGCGTGACAATAAACACTTACAGCCACAGTAGGATTTAATCCTTACCATACACATCGAGGTAGGTTTTATTTGAAGCTCATTTTGCAAGTAAGGAAACAGCATGACAGAGAAATCCAGCAACTCTGCGTTTTGTCCAAGATCAGGCCGCTGGCCAGGGGAGCCGAGATTGATGGCCCCTCCACTGAGGTTCTGTTTCTGCGCAGAGACACTGACAGAGGAATTACGTATGTATGCTCTCGGAAAAGTCTTCCTGAAGTTGGAGGGGCCAGTTAATTGTCACCACTGTCACAGTCTAAGCAGACCTGTATTCTAAAAGATCCCCGGCCAAATGTTAACAGAAAGGCCTTGTCAGTGATGAAGGTGAAGCCCGCTGCCCCGAGGCAGAGGCGGTGACTGCTGGTCTGAGTGTGCCGGCCACTCTGAGCTTACTCCTTTGCTTCTAGACAATCCCGTGGGGTCCAGTTCTATTACTTGTTTCTACTTCACAGACACATGATGTAACCAGCTGTGCAGGAGTCGAGCTGTGTCCAAGGCCACAGGCCTGAGATGATGGCCCGTGGGGGAATGAGACCCCGGCAGGCGGGCCCCGTGGCTGCTTGGTACTGTGAGAGCTTTCAAAGTGGGACACAGACACCAGCAGAGCCGGAGACAGGGACGTGCGCTCAGCCTCCAGAGTGACCTGTCTGGAGACGTCACCAGGCGCGGCAGCCAGGTGTCCTCCGCCAGTCCTGCAGACATTCTGTGAAGTAGGCACTGTTGCGCTTTCAGAAACAAGGGTGTTGTGGTCCAGAGACTCAGTGATGGTGAATCAATCCCTAAGTGAGCTGTCACGTGAAGCAAGAGCTCTAACATTACGGGAGACCAACACACTTGGCTCTGTTTTCTTCCCTGTCCCTGAGACAGCGGTTGTACTTAGTAGCAGTTCCCCATGCATACCGTTGATGGAAATACATGGGCCTGCCTAGAGGAGTGTGGGAGACAGTTGCTCACAGCCTCCCTCACGGTCCTCCCGCAGGCAGCCGCCCTCCGTCCTGAGCCAGCTCCCCTGGCCTTTCTGTCCTTGCTGTGAGACGCATCCCGGGAACTGCGCGTGCCGATCTCCAGGTTAGTTCAGCAGGCCTCATTTGTCAGAGTCCCCCGGGGAAGATGCACAATCGTCCCTTTCCTCCCCTTCCCTAGTTACACCGCCCCCCGATTTTCCTGCTCCTCCCACGGCTTTCCCTGCAGCGGTTAGACATTTGTTTCTACTTTGCCTGGCAGTTATCACCCATTAATCCCCCAATGGCCCTCCAGCTGAGAACTGTTCCTTCAAAGTGTCCAAACGTGCAGATTCTACGCTTGCTGCCCTTCCAGGGGCCCCCACCTGCCCACTCTGTGCTGGGTGCCTCCCAGGACTCCTGCAGAAGCTCTTTCTGGGATCTCCTTTCACGGGCGTCGTGGGGCCGCCACGTACCCCGCATCCACGTTTCGCGTCTGTGTCTGGATTCAAGCTGCCCTCACGCGTGGTATGTTCACGGAGCTCTGACCCTGTTCGTCGGGTTCTCAGAGAGGCAGCCCCGGAAGCGCTGAGGGAATCTCCTGCGAGAGGACACAGGGCGGGAAGCCCAGAGGCTGCGGAGAGAGAGGCGGCTTCACAGGGGTGGTCCTGGGCGGGGGAGAGGGAAGGGGACAGAGACAGCGGCAGAGTCACGTCAGGTACACTGAGGTTTTCAGAAAAGCTTCCCTAGGATATGGATGTGCTTGAGCTCAAGGCATCCTTCAGGAACGTCTCCTGGGTCCCAGGAACAGCCTGTTTGGGACTGCTGCCCCACTTGGCCATTGGCTGGGAGCAGCCCCCGGGAAAGCAGCCTGCATTGAATGGCCATGAGTCCAGTGTGCAGCCTGGGGCTGCGGCCGGCGAGCTCCCTGAGGCTGGGCTGTAGCTGGAGGTGCTCCTTATGGCAATAGGTACTCCCTGTGGTAGGAGGCGCTCCCTGTGACAGGACATCCAAGTGACACTTCTCCATGGCTCCCACGTACCATCCCTTGCTTTCTGTGAAAGGACGCATAAGAGATTGGCATTTCAGGTGGGAGGTCATTAGTCTGTTCCTACAGTGACACTTTGGCTGGGCACAGCAGGTCTCCGGGTGTTTTAACAACATTGCTGTGCTGTTTGCTCATCTCACTGTGTAAAGCTGGAGACCATAATGGCTTCAACTGCACGGGCAGTTTCACCTCCCCAGAGGGTGACAGGCTATTCTCCCCGTCCACACTGTTGTCCATTGCCACACTGGCCAGCGCCACCCAGCTCATCCTTAGTAGTCTCAGCCAGCTGTGCCTTTCACAAGTTTGATCCGACTTCACTCTTTACCTGAAGCCACTGAGGTAGCAGTTCCTCTCATTCCCCTCCATCTCATCCCTCCATGTAATCCTTTCCCCTAATTTAACTCAGTCCCCCACTAAGGTTGGTATTGTGGGCCTCACCTGCTGAACCCCAGAGCGGTTAGGAGATGCATTTACTGCCCTACTGGAGGTAGCACAGCGCGAGTTTGAACTTGGTCCTGTCCCAAACCCAAAGGACTTGGAGTATAAACCCGTGGAGAAGGAGATGACGGCCACACCACCCATATTCTGAAAACTCAGAAGACAATGGGCTTCAGACAGCAGGAACTAAATTCCTCTGTAAATTTCTCATCAGTAAGGTCCAGAATTTACAGGAGAAATAAAACTGAATTTATTAAAATTAGCAGCATTTAATTGCATGTCATAGAGAATTTTTTAAATTTTTAGGGCCCTGAAAACTCATAGATTTGTATTCAGCCTTTCCCAAAACTATGTAAGATGAATACCTAAATTTATCTTTACAAACATTTTAATTTTTTTATTAAATCATAGCTGTGCACATGAATGCAGTCATGGGGTACAGTGTGCGGGTATCATATACAATCTGAAATATTTTCATCCAATTGTTCAACATAACCTTCATGAGATTTTCTCATTTATTGTGTGAAAACATTTGTGTTCTGCATTTAGTAGCTTCACCTGTCCCTTCTAAGATGCACCGCAAGTGTGATCCCACCATTTACCCTCTGATACACACACACATAATCCACAGACATCTGGTTCTCATGTTATAAGGTTAAAACACCTTTCAAAATGATCATTAGGAATAAATTTTCCCCTGCTGACATTTCACGGAGTGCAGAGAAAAGACAAACTAAACATGAACCAAACAAACCGCTATGCCTGGTACGTCACTCACAGATAAAGCCAAGGTCTCTAAACTCATTCACGAGGATATTTGCCAAAATTCTCCACCGCTGTCAGAGTCAAACAAACAATCCAGATTGAAATCTTTATTTTGATATAAACCTCTGAATAATTGTCTTAGCACTACATTTTCTCTGCCCATATAAAGACACAGAGTATTTTTCTCACTTTCACTTGAGGACTCAAAACACTCGTCTTAACATTTGGTAATTTGTGGATAACACAGTGCCTATGACAATGGAAGACATTGATGACAGGGCTCCTTTTGCCAAAGGCTGAATTCCTGCCCCAGGCCACATGACGGCTCTGCCTGAGCCCTGCGCCCTGCAGGGAGGGCGCCCTCCTTGCTCAGAACGGAGCTCTGTTTGGGTGCCTTCCAGAGTCTTCCCAGCTTCTGGGTCTGTGAAGAAATCACCTTTGTTTGAAGCATAGCCTTGGGATCATTCTTAGCAGTAGCTGGTGATTAATCTGGGGAATGTTGATTTTGATAAAAATAAAACACTTAAGTGTGATTCTGAAGTCATGCGCTGGGCCGTCTTGTGTAATGCGTTCAGTCTGAAAACAATTCCAAAAGAGATATTTCCTGATTCCTTTTCAGTATATTTTTTTGAGTTTTGAACTGTGTGATTGTATTACTTGGACAATTAAGAAAGTAAAGCAAAAAAAAAAAAAAAAAAAAGCACATTTTTTTTTTTTTGATGATATAGAACTAGGTCACATCCACCCACAGAGGACTTTCCTCTTATTATTGCAGGGGAAACACACTTTTAAATGCAAAGGTCTAATATGCTCACTGTTGTTATTATTATTATTTTAATTTCAGATTAAGATGGGGGTGCAAACAATTAGATTACCATGTTTGTATTCGTTAGGTAAAGTCCCTGTTGCAGTTGTGCCCCCCACCCAGGAGGTGTCCACACACCCTCACATTGTGCCCATTAGGTGGCAGAACGCCAGCCCCCTCCCTCTGTCCCCCTCCCCCAACATGAACAGAATTGAGTTTTTCTCTTGCATCGGCGTGTGTTAGATCATCTACTGGATTTGCATTAGTATTTAGTACATTGGATTCTTGTTTTCCTATTCTTGTGATACTTTGCTAAGAAGAATGTTCTTCAACTCCATGTAGGTTAATAGAAAAGATGTAAAGTCTCCACAGTGTGTTAACCCATTACTGAGTTGATGGGCACTTAGGTTGTTTCCACGTCTTGGCGATTGTGAATTGAACTGTGATAATCTAGTGCCAAGGTCCTTATGATAAAATGACTTTTTTCTTCTGGGTAGATGCCCAGTAACGGGACCGTAGGGTCAAACGGGAGGTGTAATTTGAGTTCTTTGAGGGTTCTCCATATATCTTTCCAAAGAGGCTGTACGAGTTTGCAGTCCCACCGACAGTATAAAAAAGTGTTATCTCCTCTGAACACCCACGCCAGCATCTGCAGCTTTGGGACTTTGTGATGTGGGCCACGTTCACTGGGGCTAGGTGGTATCTCCGGGTGGTTTCGACTTGCATTTCTCTGATGACTGGGGACGATGTTGGTCTTTATAACACTTTCTACTTTGCAGTCAACACACTGGTAGCCCCCTGCCGATGCCCCTCTGCTGGTGAACATCACCTTTGCCTGAGTGGAGGGGGGGTTCTCCCCACACTGCCAGGTGCTCTTGGAACCATGGTGTAAGTGGACGATGAGGCTTATGCCCTCCAGGCATGTCCCCGTTACGGTTATCCTTGGCCAGGTGTCCAGAGAGTCTCTCTTCCTGCTTTGGCAGCTCCCCAGTCCCAGCAGTGACAGTCCCAACATCCTGGTAGCACTTCCCTTGCTCCTGGGGAGCTGAGCTGCCCACAGGTTTCCAGTGGGGCTTTCCTGACTTCTGACCACTGCTGACTACTGGCGCCTGCTGTCTGCCCTGCCAATAGGAGACCCCCTACTCTGCCTCCTCTTGGGCTGGAGGGCAACACACCCCTTGCCAGTGATGCCAGCAAGTGGCCAGCTGGCGACCTTCACCCAGAGCCCCCTCCAGCCTGGCAGGTGGTAGTAAGTGGGGACTGGTGACCTTCTGTATCAGCCTCTAACATCCACCACAAGTGAAAGAGTGTTTAGTTTTTACATTTTTGAAAAGACACTGTTAATACAATTCATCACTATTCTCTCAGGAACACTTATTCTGCTGGAATTTTAGTATTTTTTCTTTTTATTTTACAAATTTATTTGTTATAATGGTCTGCAATACCTTGATTGTAAAACCTTATTTCCTAGGACTTTGAGAGCTGCTATAACCTGAGATTGCTTTCATAATGGACTCTTTATATAATGCACTTCTTAAAAGCTAAATGGTACTTATCACTTCATTCTGCATATTGAGTGACATTTTTAGATTGGTATTAGTAACCCAACATTATAATAACAATAATAATAGTAAGGCTTTAAAAATCCATTACAAATCTCCTTAAATGCTGGTGAACTCATTAACTCTTTGATAAGAGAAATTAGAATGAAAAAACAAAACAAAACAAAGGAACTTGATTTTATTCCACCTGATCTGATGACCTTGAGGAAGGGGCGGAATCCAGGGGGGTCCTGGATTTCAAACCCAGCGCTGGGTTTGTTAGATGCCCAGTAAACAGGCTGCCCAGTTGCAGAGTGAAAGCAGAGACCTGTACTTTGTGGAGTCCCCTCCTGAATGGGAAGGTAAAAGGCAGTGATTTCTGCCTCTGTGCCCTGGAGGGAGTTGAAACAAGGAGAAACAAGAGGACCTGGTGATCCCAAACCACACAGATGAAAACATGAGCAGCAGCTGCGATTCCCAGACCACAGGAGCCTTGCTACAGCCTGTTTCCTGTCCCGCACCAGCGTCTGAAAGGGGGTGTCATGGTGAGCCGGGGCTCTCCGGGAAGGTGCAGGTCTTGGTGAGATTTGGGGGCATCTCCCAGGCAGGGGAGATGAGTCAAGTTCATGTATTGACGTCCTAAACCTCAGGGCCTCGGAACGAGATCTTATTTGGAGGTGGGGTCTTTATAAAGGTGATTAATGTAAAATTAGGCTATTAGGGTGGCTCCGACACAACCTTACCAAGGGCCTCGTAGAAGGGGAGATGAGGGTCCAAACCTGGGCCCAGGGACAGTGCCAAGCGACTGTGAAGGCAGAGATCCTGGGGACGCTGCTGCAAGCTGAGGGTGGGCAGAGCTCGGAGAGGGAGGAGAGGCCTGGAGCCTCGGGAGGAGCCGGCCCTGCTGGAACGTGGGCTTTAGCTTCCAGCCTCCAGGCTGCTGTCTCTGCCCCCTGTCTGTGGGCTCTGCCACGACAGCTAGAAAACCCACACCACAGGGCACACAGGGGCGTGAAACCAGGCCAGACTGACTCCAGGCCCGACAAGAACGGCCAGGGTGCCTGGCCACCATCACCACAAGGGCCTTAGCCGTGACCGGGCAAGTCACCAACTGAAGTCCACAGAGTGATGCAGATGATGGACCCTGGGGGTGTTCAGACGACAGGAGACAAATCATTAAGATGTGACAGGCAAAGGAGGAGACCCCATGGTTTTGGGAGTGGACATTGAAGAGACAGGGACAAGATCCCACTGCGGAGTTGGTTGAGCACAAGGTGTGTCCCCACTAGCAAGGAAGGAGGCGCAGGTTACATGGACGCGGCTGTGCAGGGCAGCGGTGGACGCGCCTGGGAAGGGGCTGCTTGTATAGGCGGAGGAGAGCGTTGCTTGCTATCCTTGAACCCCCAGGAGGAAGTGTGCATGAGCTCAACTTTACATCGACTGTAAATACCAGCAAAGCAAAATGTACATTTTTTATTTTGTGACTTCCGTATACCTCTAGAAGTAGAGTAAAAACATAAAAGTGGTATCATGACCTACTCATGGGAACATGCTTACTGTAGAATAAGGCCTTGAAATGCTCTCAAAATCATTAGAGAAAATTAGATTTTATTCCCAAGGATGAAAACATGCATTACCATTTGTGGAACTTAAACACAGATACATTTTCAATATTCAGTTTTAATAGTGTGAAACAATCATATTTAATACTTAACTGATAGATTTTTAAAGAAACATATCTCTTAGCGGTTTTGGAGAGCTTTGTCTATTAACTGACGTCCTGTCCGCAGGCAGAACCACTTACTCACATTTGCTATGACATTTCATCATTTATATCATCCTTCTCAACAGCTTATTCAAGTCTAATTTTACTGCGCAGAGTACATTACCATGGGTTTTCTTTCCTCAGAGAAAATTTCCAATGTGCAGGTTAAATAATCAAAGACAGTGAGGCAAGGGGATGGCATGAAACCACAATGGAAATTTTTATTCATTCTGAAACTTCAAAAACTGCAATGTGCCACTGCCACTGAAAATATTAGCAATCTTATAATACTTTGCATGATTTCCTCTTGGATGTCCTGTAATTGTGAAGGAGACTGTGAATAATTAAGTCACCATTTCCTAAGCGTCTTGGTTTGCTAAGACTCAGGGACCCCTGAGAGGGCTGGTGTGTGGGCGACCACACAGGCAAAGAACTTACCCACCTCGCTCTGCTCCAGAAAGAACAGGAGAGCTGCATCTAGGCCGGGGGCTCATGAGAGTGTCAGGTTTGTTGAATTAGAAGTTACCAGTTAGCGGTTCTGGTGTGATATTGCCATAATTAAAATATAGATGGAAAGATTGATGTTACATTTAAAAATAATCATTGGATGGCTGGGTAGAGATTGGTCTGCTTAATTTGTGTGTAGATTTTCAAGTCATTAAAATGACACGCAACAGTCTCACAGGCAGTATGAGGCATCCTACATCTTTTAGAAGATGGTAGTAAATGATCATCTGTTTAAAATCGTTTTTCCCCGGGATGCTGTCCATCATTTAGGTGTTGTGTATTCCATCTGTCACTGCCTGTCCGCAACTCAGTGAAAACGTGTATCTTGATTCCAGTGAAAGAATGACCCCCATACCGTTTCTAACAGTGGACACCACACCAGGCTTGTCCTTTGCTTCAGAAATACCAACATATTTGGAAGACCGAATATGGGCGTTAATGCGAGCTCTGCTCTAGGGCTTCCTGGGAACTCCAAGACCCATTCCCAAAGGACAGTGAAGGGTAAAAACGTTTCAAACCACAGAGCAAGCAGTATTCTGAATCTTAGTCTCTGGTTCAAGAACAGTTTTCACGGGCGGTTGCTAACAGCCATTTGACACGGCTGATCCTTACATAGAAATATCATATGTGAGAGGAAGGAAGTACAAGCGCCTTCCCTACCAGTGGGCGGTACCAGCCGATTCATCCTGTGCTAGCTTGTTGTAAATTGGGTGGGGTAATTGGTCTGAGCTCATACGAATGCCGCTGTCAGTTGCAACCCTCATTTTGATGATTTACAGCAGAGATTTTGGGGAGACACACCCTATCTGCAAAAAGTTTTGATTGTGAATATCCAAAGATGTTACTATCAATTGATGTGCCCCAACCAGGAGGGACAGTCCCTTCATTCTGGGATTCCTACATGAGCAATTACATAATAGCAGGAACCAAATAAAAAGTATATATATGGAAGTCTTTCATTAAACTTTGAGCGTTATAAAAGATACACAGACACACACATTGAAAAAGTCAATCAGATGAAGGCAATTGTATGTAGAAGTTCGAATATTATTTTCGTGATATTCCAATGCATCATGCAGTGAAGACTTTGGGGTGTGCACGCCTCACTTTTGAGGCTCCCAAACCATGGAGGCCTGAGCTTCCCTTCCTGTTTCATGGCTCTGGCAGAGTGAGCGTGCTCCTTCTACCACCAAAGTCAAGTCATCCTGATAACAGTAACTTTCAATCTTCATTAGTATGATTCATTTTCATGTTTATTGCTTTGTAATCACAAAAGATGAATTATTTTATTTTAGCTAAAGCACAGTTACAAGATGCTATTTGCCATAGACACGGAGAGAGGACGTAATGGATTTTATTTTAAGGCACATAATCTGAGATCATGGACTCATGATCAAGCATAAATCCTCCAAGTTTGAGGAGACAGAGACCAAGCAAGGTTCATTGATCACCCACCATATGCCAGGCACAATTCTGGATGCCTTAAATGTGTGAAAAGACATGCTGGCTCTCCATCCTCTTACACAGTGTTTAGTAGACAGCAATTGCTATTATTATGTTTGTCATTTCATCATCAGAATTACCCAGACAACTAGCTGTCACCATCTGTCTACTGAGTCACCTAAAAGTCAGAGAGCTTTAATGACCTTGGTTTTAGTCACACTTTAGTAAGAAGTAGAATAGGGCATCTTTGATTCTATCATGCAGTTTTTAGGGTTTTAATTTGCCTTTTTTTCTTTTTATTTTTCACTCCTATCACTCCTTAGTTGCTCAAGTAAGAAGCCCAGAGAGAAGACGCTGTCCCATGGGCTTTGTCCCATCAGGTGGCAGTGGCAAGTGCAGTGGGTGAATCTTAAGAGATGATCTGAGCTTGGGGGGTGGGAGTTGGGCTTTCCTAGCAGGTAGTGAGCATTCCTGACCTCTGCTTGAGGGACACACTGCCCTCTCAGTGTGTCCCCACTCAGTGTGTCCCTTGTCTCTCAGAGATGTCCCCATTTAAGCACCTTGAACAATGGTCCAGAACAAAGATTTTCACTGCATCTCTCATAAGGCATGTGGAAATGTGAGGCTCTCAGAGAATTCTCTGCAAACTTTATAAGTTGGTTGAAACAGAACCAAGAGAAGATAGATGGATGGATAGATATTTTAAGGAATTGACTCATGGGATTATGGAGACTTGGCGAGTCCAAAGTCTTGACGTGGTGGGTGGACTCAGGCAGGCTGGAGACCAGGACAGAGTTGCAGTTTCAGTCCCAAGATGGTTAGGTGCAGAACTGGGGCAAGCCCATGCTGCAGATGAGGCCCGAAGGCTGTCTGCTGCCAAACTCTGTCCTGCTCAGAAGAAGGGCAGCGTTTGGGGCTTCAATTGATGGGATGAGGCCCACCCACAAGGGGATGCTGACATGTTTTGCATCATCTCACCTGAAAATACTCCCACAGAAGCATCAAGAATAATCTTTGACCACAAACATGTCTGGGCACTACGGCCCAGACAAGTTAATACATGAAATTGGCCAGCACCGTGGCTGTACTTTTTTTTTAAATTTCCAATAAATATGAGGGTACAAACAATTAAGCCACATTGTTTGCAATTTTAGGTAAAGTGCAAGTTTTACCAGGGGGTGCTGTGTGCCTTACATTGTGCTGTTAGGTGCAAGCTTAAAAATCCCCCCACTGTTCTCCCCACCCAGAATTTCATTGCATTTTTCTCTCGTGTGGGGGTGTAGTGGTTCATCAACAGGTTTCATGTCAGTCTTGTGGGCCTTGGCTACTTGTTTCCCATTCTTCTGCTATTTACTAAGAAGAATGTGCTTCAGCTCCATTCAGGTAAATACAAAAGATGTGAAGTTATAGGAGCTGAAAATCAAGCAATGAAAGAGGCGTACAGTTGAGAGGCACAGAGGTGCAACCCATGTTACTGCCAAGTGGTGTGTTCAGACGTGAGCACTCATCTTTTGAAGATATTTCTAAATTAAAGGGAGTGATTTTTCTTAATCCCCATTGCAGTATTTCAGATTCATCTTCTTTAACTTAAAAATACATACTAGCATGGTTAACCCAAGGCAGACAGAGTGATAGACCTGGAAGAGACCCTAGAAATGACGTAATCCATCAACATCACATCCAGCCTTGCTGAGAATCCTTCACATCGTTACCTGCCGAGCTGGGACTGCAAACCAGGACCCCGCCCCTGGCTCGGTGCTCTACTGCACCGAAGGGTGTGAACTGTGATTCCTGGAAATTTAGGCTCCACAACGGCTCCTCCAGGGGTCTCCAGGAGAATGATGGGCCACACCAGGGGGGCTTCAGTTCAGTCTGGATTGTACACCTAAGGTTCTATTTGAAAGAGGATTCTTTTGCTAAAGCAATCTTGAAAATGATTCTCTTATCCACTGGTGATGGATATTCTTCTTGCCACATTGATACTGACTAACGTGTTCAAATTACATCTGTAAAACAATGTCCAGAAAAAGAAAAGAAAAAAAAAAAACCCTTAGCTTCGAATGTTTAAGTTTGAATTTAAATAAGTTGGTTCAATTTTATGTACTTAATTTACAATCTGTTTTCCATTGTCAGTTTTTGTTTAGCATAAAAAAGAAACTGGGATAATACTTCTGTGGATGGGATTGCGTCTCTCTCCACCCCAGTTCATAGTGGAAGCCCTAACTAACCTCTCCCAGGGCTGCATCCGGAGTAGGGAAGTAATTCAGGTTAAGTGAGGCCATCAGGGTGGGGCCCTGAGCCCATAGGATTAGTGTCCTTATAAGAAGGGACACCAGAGAGCTGACTGGCTCCCTTTCTCCCTACACTATCTGTCATGTAAGGACACAGCATCAAGTAGGTGTCCCCCTGCAAGCCAGGGAGAGAGCCCTCGGCAGACACTGAACTGGCAGCCCCTTGATCTTGAACTTCCAGCCTCCAGAACTGCACCAGGTAACCCCTACTGTTTGAGACACCACCTGGGGTGTTCTGTGAGAGCCCCCAAGCTGCTTGGCACCCTGGCTTTGTACACAAAGCTCATCTCTTGCATTTCCCATCAGAGTTTCTCCTCTGTTCCTGCTTTCTTCTTGCCCTAGGGATGATTTTGTTTAAAAACACAAGTTTCATGATAAAATAAATGAGAATTTCAAGACGGTGACAGTAGAGCACGAACCCAGCTGTGGAAGTCTCTCTGATGTCACAGCCTGTGGCCCTGGGGAGTCAGCTCTGGCCCCGGACGGCCCCCTTTCTCCCAGCCTGGAGCCTTCACTCGTACTTGGTCCCTGCCAAGAGCAGCTTTGGGGACACAAAAGATATCCCACAAGTGTGTCTCTCTTGTTGTCCTGATATGTAACCAACTGCATAGGAATGCTGTTTTAGTGGTTCTATGATAATTTGGTATTTATTGAAAAATAACCAGAAATAACCAGAGAATCACAGAAATACAAAGTGAGAAGTAATTTCCCCTTTTGGAAAAGTGGCTTTCAAGGTTACCTTGTTTTGTATAAGCCGTGGCAGCAACACTTTCAGGCAAGCATTTGAAGTAGGTTTAGGTGCTGGGAGCAGAGCCACTCTGTCTCGAGGGGACCCCTCGAGAGCCACCCCAGCTTCCTCCGTGCCTGACAGAGCTGGAGGACCAACGATTCAGCCCAAACTCTTCATTTAGAATGTTCATTTGTTGCCTTCTTAGGGTATCTTCAAAAATGGCAGAATTCCAAATAATTTTTTTTTTTTTTGCAGTTTTTGGCCGGGGCTGGGTTTGAACCCACCACCTCCAGCATATGGGGCCAGTGCCCTACTCCTTTCAGCCACAGGCACTGCCCTCCAAATTAAATTTTTTAAAAAGCATATTCCCAGAAGACATAGCAGAATCTTAACATGAAATATTCACTTGCCAAAATCTGATGAGAACTGGCGACCTGACAGTGCTACAGGTGCAAACATGGCTCCCGGCTCTGAGGGACTATTTGTCCGTCCTGGTGTGTGGCCTCACAGTGGTGAAACACAGCAGATGACAGAGAAAGAACAAGGAAAACAGTGGGCTGGGGGCTTTGCCGGAAGTCCTCCCTGGACCTGTCGCCTGCCCTGGGTGGCTCTGCTGCGTCGCTCCACTCACTTTAGTGTCCACTTTACCATCATTACTTGGGATGAGATGAGGTGAGTTTGCACGAATCCACAGGAGCGCAAACTCCTGTCATGATTGCCAGGGACTCAACATTGCCTTGCGTTCCTCTTTTTATGTGATTATTTTTATCCTGCTCTAATGTTTTAATCACTTCTCCCATTCACACCCCAGTGTGTGACTGTTTCCTAGCCCTGCAGCTCCAATCAGGGATGCAGACAGACACCGTCCTGCCTTCCAGAAAGACCTCTTGGACCAGGGAATCAAAGTCACACATCAGTTAAAAAATGTGAGTGCCAATAATGATTTGAACTGCTCACAGCAATAAAGAAAACTATTATTATTCTACTAGCCCAATTTAAAATGTGTCTGGTAAATATTATGCCCCATTCTTTACAAAGCACTACTTTAGAACTTCGAACATGATTAAGTTAAACATAGGCTTTCTGCAATTTATTTTCTTTGTTAACACATTTAGAAGAAGTAATTTGGCCTATACAGTGCTGTCATAGTGAAGCTATTCGATAAGCAACTGTTCATAAACAGTGTTCAATAAATTTTCTTGTTGTGTGTGACTAGGTTTTGATTTGGACAGTTGGTGAGAAGTCAAAACTAACAGATTTTAGAGGACACAACTAAGGCTTTGAAAACTTAGCTCGAAAGTCCTATCATAAGACAAAAAAGATATAACCATGTTTTTTTTTTACCAGAAAATATAAAATTGTCCTCTCTCCAGGCCCCTATCCGCTATTCTTTTTCTTAGAATTCATATACTAAGTTTACTAAGTTCCGCTTTTCAGTATCATTATTTACAACACTGTCACTGTTTCCATAGATATGCAGAATGTCCGTTTCCATAGCAACACTCTTGATTTCCTAAACAAATAATATCATAGTGTTAATCTTGTTTCACTGTTATTGTGCTATGTTATTAGATACAAAATTCAAAAAATAATTTAAACAGGATTCTGAAAATAGGGGGGTTGGTTTTATTGCTTGGTGCTTTAGATATTAAATCTCAATTTCCTATTAAAATATATATCCATTTGAAACATAGCAGGTATTCTGCATAGTAAACATGATACCAATTTTATTCACTAGTTATAAAACACTGTAATTTAATAAGACAATATTCCGAAACATGAGCAGTTTGCAGGGAGTAGCTTGCTGTCTTCAGATGAAAACTACTGCTTTTCAGTGGCCTGAGTGATTTAGCCTCCCCAAGTCTCCAAAGTCATTTATCACCTGCCCACTTTTGCATTTCTTTTGCCATTTTTGCATTTTAAGTAATTTCTAACAGTTTTGCCTTTTATTTCATAGCCCCAAGGAGCAGTGGTGAGATAGACTTCAAGGGATCTTCAGCGCTTCCTTCCTCTTCTCCTCCCAAATCAAAACAAAGGTAAAAAGTGCCTTGCCCATCCCGAGCTTCGCACATCTGAGTCTTTGCACTCTGAACTCTGCCCTGCTCCACAAGCCTTTTTAGAAACCTGTTTTTTTACTTTCCTTTTGAACATATGTTCCTTTAAGAACGTGTGTGGATTTTCCCTGCTAACTTAATCCTAAAAGGGATTGGGAGTGGAGCGGGATCATCTACAGATGTCTGACAGTGTGCTGCTGAGAGGGGGGCAGCCAGAAAGGACGTGTCAAAGTTCAACCCGTGACAGGAGCCCTGGGGCCGAGACGGGACTGTGAATCTCAGCTCAGTTGTGCATCTGGATCTGCGCCTTGACTCGACTCCTCTGAACTTCAGTTTCCGCATCTGTAAAATAAGGAAAATACCACCCACATTCCCCATGCAGCAGTGATGGCAGCGGTAACAGCTGCCAAGTGGTAGCCACTGTTACGTGCTGCCTCATAGCTCCCGTCTTTTCTTCACTAATTTGGTCTTATCGGGTCACGCTGAGCCTGACTCCTCTGTGGCCTTAGAAGCGGATGTGCCACCTGGCCATGGATTCCTCCCCCGTCCCTGTCCCCTGACTCCTGACAGCTGGCAGCTCCATGGTTCGCAGTTCAGGGGAGACTAGATTCACCTTCTCAAAAGCTGCACTGTCTGTGTGGGTCCCTGGACAGTCAGCTGACTTATGATCTGGAAAGTCCCAGAGAAAAAGAGGTCCTTCCCTGCTCTCCGTCTTAGCGTCCTCCAGCCTTTAACACGTGTGGTAACCGTCTGGGCACCCAGGGAAAGGCCGAGTTTGGTGCGGCAGGTGTGGGTGGAGACCGAGGCTCTGCACGGCTGATACGTTCTCAGGGGAGGACAAAGCAGCCGGTCTAGGAACCTCACCTGGAAAGGGAGCGATTGGAACTCCTAATCACAGGTTTCCTCTGATTTGTTAAGACCCTCATTAGAAACCACTAGTTATAACAAACGGTGGATTCCTGAGTTACTTTTGCTGGTATTTGGGGTCTTGTTCTAGAATAAGATTGAAACCACCCAGTCTTCCTGAAATTGGCTTCCTTTGTAAAGGAAGAGATTGGGACAGTTCGCATCTCCTGGGTCCTTTTCAGGGATGAGATATGGAGCTTTCTCCCCTTTGGCGTGTAACAAACCAGGGAGTGCAGAAAATGCTCCACGTCTCACTGTCCAAATTCTGTTTAGCTGGGTTGAATCTTCTATGAGCCTTATGATCAATCAGATTCAGTTGTATTAAGAAAAACTTATAACAGAATTATAGTTGATTGTCAGAAAAAAAGTTATGAATGAGCTTGCATGCTTCCCGTATTATGCAATCATTACAATTTACAGGGTAATTAATGCTTCAGAATTCTCTAAGAAAGTGTGGTCCCCTTTCCTTTTGTTATGTTGACACCTAACAAATGCAGTTAAAGTTACTCAGACAAAATTGCAGTTTGCTTTTCTGTTCTTCTTTACCTTTGAATCCTGCTGGTTCCTAACTGGTTGTTTTATTATAGCAGCCATGTTCCCTGAATGGAAATCTTTGAATGATAATTCACTTATTTGTGAGATTGTGTTTTTGGAAGAAGATATATTTGAAAGTTCTGAAAACAATTTAGGGCTTTCTAGGGGATTTTGTCCTGGGTTTTCCTTGCTTATAACCTCTCTGTCAAGAGGACTTCCTACTATTTTTAGAAAATCAAGCAGATAGTAGTTTCTAATAAATGTGTGCAAACAAAGGATTATTTTCTGTTTTGTTTTTATGCTGAATATCTTCTCTCAACTGGCATTGACTTCGGAATGAATCATGATGAATCTATTTGTTCTTCCCCAAATGGCAATGAAGTTATAACAGAATCACGTCCTCACACGGTAAATAGCATGCAAGGTGGGGAAAATGCAGCACTTAGAGCAGTGCCTGGCCCGCACCAGTGGCCCGCAGCATCAGGTGCCGTTACTCCTGTCCTGCTCCTCTGGGTGTTTCTAAGGACTCAACATGCAGTGCCACGAATCTCTCCCAAGCTCTGAGACGGTGACCTTCTGTGTATGTGGGTCTTATATAGGAGGGCGTTGGAAAGATCTAGCCACTGTTAATATGATTTTTCATATTCCAGAGCTGGATCCTTTCTGGATACCCCTTGTCTATTTTATGTGTATATGTATATGTGTATGTGTCTTTTGTATATAGACACACACGCATATTGATTTTATCTATATCTCTTTTATATATGTATCTATCTGCTCTATACATGTATAAAAGTTTTTTGATGGGGGAACTTTCATAGATGAGAGTTTCTGGTAGTTGTGGAAAAATCCAGGACAGTGCCCTAAAAGCAAACAATGCAAATATTCTTTCCGTTACTGAGAACTGAGTGTGCAACTCAAACAGATTTTGATTCTCAATGTTGTCTGTTCACAGAGCATCATAAGTAGGATCATAACTTATAAAGAAACTATTTTGCAAATAAAAGAGCAGGAGTCTTGATGAAGAAAACAGCGTCTGTGCCTCTGACGCGTGCGCACGCAGAGCTGGCTGAGAGAAGGGCTCTGGCTCCAACACATGTTTTCACGTTTACAAACACAGCAGTTGGCTCTGGGAGGTGGCTGTGTCCTTCCACGTCACCTAAACCTGACAGGCATCGGGCTGGAGACTTCGCACTTATCCCGCAACTACTAGGCCATCATGTTGTTTGTTCTCTGTAAACAGAGGCAGGATGTGACAGGAAACTCTCCACTGTGTGATGGGTGCTTGCCCACAGTTGACTTACCTAGTTCATTCTGTCAAGAGTAGAAACCCTTCCTGACAGAGTAGAAATCGAGTGTACTGTGACACACAGTATGGAGGAAGAGCAAACTCGATGCTTCCCTGGAGACAGTGGCAGGCCAGGTGCACCTCAGGACAGTGATTAGGGGCTGGACTTGACTGTCAGGCTCCCTGGGTTCTGATCCGGGCTCAACCCTTTATTACCTGATTCACCTTAAGAGATTTTCCCAACTCCTTTGTGCCTTGTGCTGTTTACTCATCTTTGTAACAGAGATGTTATCATGCTTACTTCAAGAGGCTATTGTTAAACGTAATAATACACACAACATGATTACGGTAATCAGCTCATGGTAATCAATAAATGTCAGTGATTATCAAGAGACCGATAATAGTTACCGTCACTGTCATTACGATCATTTTTCAATGCTGTGGTTTCATGAGTTGCCTCTCATTTTGCCAGAGTTGATCATAAAGCTATAATTGATTGACTCTCTGATCTTGGCAAACACGTAGCAGCCTGTAGCTGCCAAGTCATGTTACCATGTCAGATTCGGGTCCCACCAGTGCAAGAGGGGCTGTGAGTAGCAGGGATTTTAAAGTAGCATCCAGATAGCTTGGATATTTAGTTCTTAATCTCTGGTTCAACCATGGAAACAGAACTAATATGGTAACCATTCTGTTGTCTTAGGCCACTGTAACATGCACCACATATTGGGCAACGTAATGGGAAACCACTGTTTCTCACTATTCTGAAGCCTGGAGACCCACAATCTCAGCCCTGCTGATGTGGTGTCTGGCAAGGGCTCTTCTCCTGGTTTGCAGCTGGCCACCTCCTCGCTGGGTGCTCAGGTAGGGCAGAGACAGCGAGCTCCTGTCTCTTCCCGGGAGGACACGAATCCTGTCAGACAAGCGTCCCACCCTCATGACCTCATTGGGCCTGATTTCTACAAAGACTCCGTCCCCAGATATGGTGACACTGGCCTAAGGGCTTCAATAAGTGAATCGGGATAGGGAACAAATATTCAGTCCTTATCACCGATGGTTCAATTTTTTTCTGTCTTTGGTGTCCTGAAATCTGGAATGCGGCTGATAGCTTCACTCCTCCAGGTACCCTGCCCCAAATCTCACCCTCCCTCCTTCTGTGTCAGGTGGACAGTTGCTTCCAGCCTGGGTCCTGCATTGTGGTAAAGGGGAGGCTGTGGAGATGTTCTGTGTCCGTTCTTTTGCCTAATAACTTTTAATGTCAAACATCTGTATTTGTATTTGACTTTGTTCTGATGTCCACAGATCACTTGCTCTTACCTACATTTTCTGTCTGTGCATCTCTTCAATGAACAACAGTGGTTGAATGAGCCTCTAGGCTTTCTGGTCTCGTTCTTGGTTTTGCTGGTGCCACTCCTTGTCTCTCCTGGAGACAGAACTACTGACTGTGAGGCATCCTGGAGGTTCAGTGTTAGTATCTGTCTGGCCAGAGGGACATTCTCCAGGCAGTCCCCATAGGGTTGTTTGACACAGAGAAGGGCCAATCTTGGGAGCACCATCTGCACATAGTTTGGACCCAGAGGTAGCGTTTGAAAGCCAATTACAAGACAGAGACTTGTAAACAGCATGGGCGGTAACAGCAAGAGGGTGGAGCAAGATTGGACGAGTGAACAATTGGACCACGGACCAACTGCCACAGAGAACTCAGCTGATCTCTCAGGGAGCTCAGAGAGGGGTGTGGCCTGTGGAGATAGTCCAAAGAAGCTGAGGCCCAGAGCTCTGTGCCCCTGAATGGGCCAGTCATGGACTCTGGCCACTTCCAGGGAGTGGGATGCACCTGCCACCAACTTCCACCAGCTGAGGGCGATTTTCATGGAGCTGCCAATGGGAGTCCCTGGCAGCCAACCTGTCCCACACCGGGGAGGAAGAACAGAGGAGGCACCTTGTGGGTGACTGCTGAAGAGCCCAGCACCAGGATCTGATCCATCTGTCATGAAAATGCCGCTCTGGGTCCCGTGGACAGTCACCCCCACCCCTGCACTGCTCTCCGGAGGGCTGTTGGTCAGAAGCGATTGTCAGAGAAAATCGTAAGGGTGAAGGCTGATACCTGCTTCTCAAGCAAGGCCTCTCTGAGTGGTAATCACTGTTATAAAGACAAATTTGAGGGTCCCAGTCAGGACACAGAAGCCACTCTGGTTACTGGAACAGAAAGCATTGCATATGAAGAACTGTCAATCAGCAAAGTGTTTAGCGGGTGGTAAACTCAGAACGCTGGGGTGCCAGGCAGGGAGCAGGTGGGAGGAGGAGTCCCCACCCCTTGGGCAGAGCGCGGACCCCTGGGGAAGTGCAGCCTCTGAGATGGGAGCTCTGGCCGCCGTGCTGGACCCTGTGAGCTCAGAGTAGTGGGTTGTGGAGCCAGGAACCCGGCCTCTGAGCGGGGCCCCCAGGAAGGGCATACAGAGGTGGGCACTAAGGACGGTTGTGAAAGGGGTGGAGATGTTCCCCCCTTTCACAAGGGCTGGAGCCGCTGTGCCCAGGCAAAATTGCTCCTGCCGGGGGAAGCAGCGCACTAGTGTGATGGCTGTAGCTGGTGGCCAAGGAGAAACCCGAGCACAGTGTGGGCTGTGCCTCCAGGCCATGCGTCACCTCCCCACCCCTGGCACAGCCTGGGGGGGTCCAGCTCCAGAGTCTGAGAGCCCCGGGGAGAAAGAATGGGGCTGAGGGGAGCGTTGGACACCCAGGGCAGCAACGGACATTTTGCTGAGGTGCAAAATCCCCAAACACACTGATACATTTTCCTTCTATAAAACCATAAGGGTCCATGTTCACTCTTAGAAGCCTGGTGTAAACCAGTATTAATGAAATGAGGATGACGCATTAGCTCTCCCCAATGTTAAATTAAAATAGAATGTTCTTTTTTATGGTAGTTGGAGTTTAACAGTGAGCTTTTGGACTAATGAGTGTGGCTTTGGCTTATGGGTTAGAAAGATGAAAAAGAGGTTAGTGCTGAAGACTTGGTTGCTGGTCTCTGGGGTCCTGGGGGCCCCTGCCTTCTGACCACCTGTGACAAGTCCTCTCCCTCCCCAAACCATTTGTAGCAGCCTGAGCTCAATGGTTTTCATTATTTCATTATCTTTTAAACATTAACTTTTTGGGAAAAAAAAACAAAACAGTTTTTCTTATGCTTCTTTTTTCCTTGAAATATTCACTGATTTTTTTTCTTTCATACTTATCTCCACATTTTTGTAGAAATGTAGTGCCCCTCCTTATTAAGCAACTTTGGAAAACTCCTAAGAGTCTCTGCATGATTAGGGCAGGCCTGCCTGGGGCCTTTGAAAGATAGAGGGTCACATTGGTAAATGCTTTGAAATGGAGAAACTTCCAGAAAGCTAGAAAAAGGATTTCTGACCTCAGGATCTGAATGGTTAATGTAGTTCTTTGCAGATGAGGTAATGTTGTGGTTAACTCACAGGTCAGTCTTGATAGCCTCAAGTCCCTGGCTGGGGAGGTTTTGAACTGCTGGTCTGCATCAGACAAAGATTTTTCGATTACAAGCAGAGACCTGAATCTGGTCCACTGAAGGCATTTTCTAACTTTCCCCGGGACTTCTCTTTAGAATTGAGTAGCCACAGAGACTCGGTGTGCTCAGAGAATCTATCCCCCGTCTGTCTCTTTTCTGGGTTTTTCCTATTAGTAATTATGCGTAAAGAGCTAATGATTTCTGGTGTTCTTCACTTTCAGATCAGCAGCCCAGGGGCCCAGATAAATAGGTCAGTTATTACTGACGTCACAGGGAACCCCGCCACCGCTGAACTGTGCAGGGAATCTGAAGAGCAAGATAAGGAAGATTGTGATTGAGAATGTCAGTTGGGTTGGCTCGTTTTAATGAAGAACTCCGCCCACAGAGGAGGAATGAGAGTGGCCCTGGAAAGTTCTCCCTTGAGCCTCATAACTGGGGGATAAAATGACGTTTCTCTAGCTGACCTGCTCCGGGGGGGAAGTCTCAGATCCTCTGGGCTTATCAGAAAACCCAGGGAGAAAATATCATGAATGGTATGTCAATCAGGTTGATAAAAATATCTCAGATTGCATGTGAAACCCCCACACTGTACCCCATGATTGAACTAATGTACACAGCTATGATTCAATAAAAA